>LNAC01000010.1:8388279-8464170 GCA_002007465.1 Ailurus styani | reverse complement strand
CTTGAGTTAGATGTTTTTAATCACCATTTACTATTTAAATTTTTTTTCTATGCTGAGCACAGCCTTCTGAGTCCATTTGCCTCAATAATTAGATGGATGAGATTGGAAGGGTAAAGGAAAATGGGGTAGGTGGGGGTTACCTTTATAAAACCACCTTTTTTTAATAGAAAGAATACCAAATCTTCTGCTTGGAAAAACCCCATTTTCTTTTTCTTTAACTGACTGATTGGTTAGGGGGGAAATAGTCCCATCTATTCTTTATTTAATAGACCTCATGCATTGACTTAATAAAAACTACATGGATGTAAAAACAAACAGACGAAAAATAAAAACAAATGAACAGACATTTCTGGCAACTTTAGCTAGACAGCATGTTAAAAATCAGATTGTGGAAGAATCTTCCCAATTTAAACCTATCTAATTATAAACTCATTGCCACCAAAATCTGGAGCTAAACAAATTCCTGTGAAGATCTTTACTTAATCTTCCCAGTTAATGATAAAGCAGATTTGAGGCAATGGCTCTCTCTTATATGGCTTCAGTGGAAGCCTTTACAGAAGCACTCAAACCAACAATGTTGGCAGTGGAGGGCAAATTCTCTTAGCTTTATGGAACCAAGCACAGTTGTCCAAATAATTTAGATCACTGGCATCCAACAGGGACCTGCTATTCCCTATGCCCAAACTCATTTGATTATCCCCTGAAAGTGAATAAGTTTTAAAGGAAGTTTTTGGGTCATCGTTTGAAACTGTTTGAAGGCTGCTCTGAATAACAGCAAACTATTTACCTCAACTTCTAACTGATCACTGCAGTAAACTCTGGAGAGTTTCAAAGAGAGCTTACCTTGTTGTTCCACAAAGCTATGGCTCCATCAATTTTCTTAATGTTCCCTCTATTATTTATGTTATCCTTTCCCTTGAACTATGTGTGAAGTCTCCAAGTTAAATGTTTTGTATTAGAAGCAAGAGGGTTTTAGGCACAATACTACCCTACCACTTACAGCTACTATTTTCAATAAAATAAGATTGTTTGCTTTGCCTGTTGATCTTTCCTTTTTTTTTTTATTTATTCATTTGACACAGAGAGAGAGATTACAAGTAGGCAGAGAGGCAGGCAGAGAGGAGAGAGGAGGAAGCAGGCTCCCCACTGAGCAGAGAGCCCGATGTGGGCCTCGATCCCAGGACCCTGAGATCACGACCTGAGCCGAAGGCAGCGGCTTTAACCCACTGAGCCACCCGCCTGTTGATTTTTCCTAAATTTTGGCTTCATTGCCCAGAGAATCAAATTAACTCAAAAGTAAGGCTTAGTATTGTGATTCTGAAAATGTGGAGTAAATACCCCTGAAGAAATAAACTAAAGAGAAAAAATTTCCTGACATACACATTCACAAATTCATGTTCTATCAAACAGTATTGTGTTTTATTTATTCATCTTTTACACTAATATCTTCATGACATGATATTGATTATAGACAGATTGGGTATGTGTCATCTTGTTAGAAAGATATGCCTTTCCTATATGCTGATGATATGGGTTTAATTTTCAACAACAAGAACTGATTTCTGGATACAAATAACTCTGCCATCCTACTGCGGCCAGAAGGGATTGCACGTCATCAACTTTATCAAAACTAAATTTTGGCATCCAAAAGGCAATTGATCAAAACTCTACAGAACAAGACAACCTATTCCATTTTGTACAAGCATATTTTTTCCACAGCTTATCCTAGAAAGCATGCTGCAAAACTATGCAGTTCAATATAATGTTTTCCATGGGAGCATTACTCCTCAGGTTTCTTTTTGATGACTTAGAACACCTGCTTTGAAAATTTTCCAGGCCGGAATCATCTTTTTTCACAGTATCTAGTGGTGTGGAACTCTGGGTTTTCAATCTAGAGTATGCCTAATTGTTGTAGCAGATTCAACTCTGCTTCCTACAATCTTTGCTTTGCTTCCAGCCCGTTTCAGTGCAAATGGAAGGATGGGCAAAAATACTGGTTGGATGTCTTCCCTTTAACAGTGGAAAGAATTCTGTATTTCTTCACCTTATTTTTAAAGCGTTTGTACCATATATCAGTATGAAAATAGATAAATCACATTCTAAGCTCTCTTTAAAGACTAACCCCAAAATTCTTAGTAAGTTTCCTCTGAGGTATCTGTTCAGCCCTGTCTCTGAAAACTGCCTCTGCGTCCACAATAGGATCTTGCAAAGTTGTTCTCTCTGTCCCTGGTCCCTACTCATGTGAACTGGATTAGGGATGGAGACTTGATTCATATTGGGCCCAAACAAGATCTCTCTTCCAGGAATTTGGAATTAGGATTCATGTTCAGTTTGGCGATTTTGCTTAGAAAGAAAGGGAGTCTGTAAGCCACGAAGCAGATAGATATATTTTCCTAAATGAACATATACACAGGTAAAACTAGTCCTAAGAGAGAGAAACAGAAACGAGTGGCCGTGTAGACCAAAAAAAGACTAGTTGCCTTTCATTTCAAGAGCTTTCTAGTTTCTCGTTTCAGTCCTTTTTGAAGCCTAGCTTTTTTACGCCCCATGTTTCCATGGTGGCCCTGTCTGGGACATTCTTAAACCTCTTTTTGCTTAACCTAGCTCATGGCATATTTGATACCTGCAATCAAAGGGCCTTAGGGTCTTCTGATTTTGAGTTTCTGGCCAAAGAATAAATATTTAGAAAATAAATGAAAGAAGTGATTCTTTTTCATTCACTTCCTGGGTAGATTAGCTCTTTTGAAGTCTGTATGCATGGAATCATATTAAGTAAACTTTCTCACTCATCTCATTCCCAGCATGGAAATCTCCTTCAATCAGACCTTGGGCCTGCTTCTACCAAAAGTTGTGGCCACAAAAGACCACATTAAAAAAACACACTGTCGCATTGAAAAAACTCTGCTTGAGGCCATTATCCTCCAATTCTTCATCTGCCTTTCCTACAACATTTGTGTTTCATATCATAAAAGCACGAGGACTTCTCTGTTCTCTGGCTGCCTCCAGAAATCTCAGAGGCAGGGATGATGTCATGAGGTGCACCTCTAGTAATAATCCTCAAAATGAGATGCTGTTCCCTCTTGGTTTTATGGATCGAATTTTCTACTTCCAGCTCTAATTTAATAAATGTTTTGTATATGTGTTTTAGACTGCAACTGTTTTAAAGAGAAGAGAAATGCAAATAAAACTCAACATTCCTCTGTTTAGTTAATCAGATTTTTTGAGAAGGGACCCTTATAAAAAATAAGGACGATTTAGATAAGTTAGCATATATGTGGAAAAATCATGCTTCTTACTACTTAAAGCATTTAGCTTTCTTCCTAGAACGTGAAATTTGACTATACTTTTAATTCTCTCTCATCTCCAGTAATAAGTATTAATGACTTAGATTGGCTATATGTATGTTTGGGCATGTTCAATTAAACAAAGTTCTTGATTAAATAATTCTGGATGACCAACAAAAAGTGTAATAGAGGTCATTTCTATCTCCTTTTAAAACATGAGAAGAATTTCCAAATTCCACATACTTATTAGCTTGACTAATTCATGTGCTACATTCCTTATTTTGGTGGGGGTAGGGGTAATGGAGGTGCATACATCTAGCTTCAAGTGAGGTTTTCCACACTGCTTTTCTTCTGAATATTAACAAAAGGTATTTTTCCAATTGTTTTTGTTTTCCAAACTGAGCTTTGCTATTTTTCACCTGTCCTGATGCCCCAATTTCCACAGTATAAGCTATTGGAAATCTTGAGGTAAAGATGCATATAAGACTCCTTCAAACAAACATCTTCACAGTCATGGACCAAATAGGAATGCCTACTTCTCTCCTCTGGTATGTAAAGCCTTGTGCCTTAGAGGCACAGGTCACTGATAAATGTAAAGGTACAATTTCCCCATCAATCTCTTACGTACTCACTTTTCACCTTCCTTTCCAGTAAAGCATTTCTCCCTCCATCTTAGGCAGTAAGAGGATTGTGAAAAATGATGACAGAGACATAGTCTCATGTGCAGAAGTTTGTTTTTCTATGAAAACTCATTAAATTTATCCTACCTCAAGGGTAATGGTAGAGTAAAATCATGAATGATATACTTTTACATGCTTAAAAATATTGCTAAAATCAAGCAAACAGCCATTGTTAAGGTACATAACTTAAAAAAAAATCTCCATGGGGTTGGGGGGATGTGCCTGGGTGCCTCAGTTGGTTGAGCATCTTGATTTCACCTCTGGTCATGTTCCCAGGGTCATGGCATTGAACCCTGTGTTGGGCTCACTCTGTGCTCACCTCAGAGTTTCCTGTCCCTCTCCCTCTGCTTCTTCCCCCACCCCCAATCCAGCGTGCACTCTTTCACTCTCTCTCAAGTAAATAAGTAAAATCTTAAAAAAAAAAAACTCCATGGATATTAACTGGATATCTTTACATGTTTTTGTTTAACTCAATTTGAAGTCTATCATCCCAGTGGACATTTGAGCAGGATGAGAGGGAGAAAAATGACAAAAAATTAGCTCATTTTAAAATGGTGCAGCTTCTTTGACAGAGAAATACAAACAGTAAGAAGTGATTTAGAAGGACTCAAAAGGCATTTTGAATGCTGTAGTACAGAACATGACATAAAAAAGAAGCGTGTGCTGAAGGCAATTCGATAACTCAAAGTCTTCTTGGTCTCACTTGTTTGTCCGCTGGGAAATTTGGAATAATTTGGGAGAGAATGGAAAAGCCCTCTTTCCAGTCATTACGCAAGGTAAAAATGCGTCTTTATAAAAGTTCAAATATTCTCAAACCTGTGTCTGTTCCCTAATTTGAAAAAGTAAAATCTTTTCTCAAACAAGATATTCTATGCATATTATTTATAGAACTTACAGTATAACTAATACTATTCTGAGCCAAAATTTAATTTTCAATATACAGCTAAATTTTATTTTCTTTGGATTGCTTATTCCTGTGCAAGGAAATCAGTTAGATAGTTACTTATTGAATTAAAAAATTATTGTGGGAAAAGTGTCTGTGGGTTATTTCTACTTGAAAACTGAGAATTCCGCAGAAAATCCCTGAGGAAGTTTTCTTTCTAAAATTACATTTTTTCCTTTTTTAAAAAATATTTTATTTATTTAATACAGAGAGAGATGGCGAGAGAGGGAACACAAGCAGGGAGAGGGGGAGAGGGAGAAGCAGACTCCTCGCTGAGCAGGGAGCCCGATGTGGGGCTCCATCCCAGGACCCAGGGATCATGACCCGAGCCAAAGGCAGACACTTAACGACTGAGCCACCCAAGCACCCACATTTTTTTTTTCCTTTTTAAAAAATTTTTTCTTTCTTCCTTATGAAATGAGTGGCAGCTGATTTATAGCACAGGCTCATACAAAAATCATAATGAATTCAATACATGATTGACTGTCCCTCAGAAGGATAGTCATTATTCTAACAAACACTTCTGGAGTGCCTATGTGTGCCATCTGCAGTTCTAAATACTTCACATGTATTTTAGGATCTACTTTATAGATGGAGAAACTGAGGCACAGAAAGTTACTTAACTTGCCATGGTTACACAGACAGAAGTGGCCCAACCAAGATTTAAGTACAGATAGCTTAGTTCAGAGTTACAGTTTCTAAGCTTTATGCTATATTGTCTGTTGGTGCAGAAATCTTTTATGATTTAGGTATTTAAAAGAAAAGTGGCCCAACCCATAAATAATCTGATTACCACAGACACAGCAGGGACAGTGGTTGGGTCAACAAGGTGATGTTGCTGGAATAGGACTGATGGAGACTCCCTGACTTGCAAACTGTGCTTGTTAAGCTCTGGTATCTCAGAAGTTCAAGTGTGGAGCTGCCTTGTCCACCACTCCAGTGCTTAGGCACTGGGAGGTCAACTCATCTGGGGAATCCCACTCACCCTGATACGTCACCTATAAAAACTAAACAAAAACTAACACCAAGACTAGCCAGCTGTCTCCAGGGCAACCTAATGGGCATGAAAAATAAATGACAAAGGAAGAATCAGAGGATGATTTAATTGCTGTAGTAGGGTGTCTAAATACAAGAAGATAAGAATATTGTTTCATTTTCTAAAGATAATTTTGAAATTGCTAGAATGGAATTTTAGGGCTGAAAATTAATACCAATAATGTCAGTATTGATATTTAACATTTATTGAGCCTTAACCACACAAGTACTAAATATTCTGCTAAGTAATTCACATGCATTGAACCAATGTATACTCATAAGAGCACTAGGAAGTAGGTGATATTCTTTTTTTTTTTTTTTTGACAGAGAGAGAGATTACAAGTAGGCAGAGAGAGAGGAGGAAGCAGGCTCCCTGCTGAGGAGAGAGCCCGATGTGGGCCTCGATCCCAGGACCCTGAGATCATGACCTGAGCCGAAGGCAGAGGCTTTAACCCACTGAGCCACCCAGGCGCCCAGTAGGTGATATTCTTATCCATAGTTTTCCTGATGTGGAAACTGATGTGTAGAGTGGTTAGCTGACTTGTACAAAGATAGTGATAGCATCAAGATCTAAATCCAGGGTTAAATCCAAAGCTTGAACTCTTAACTAAAATTCACTAGTTTTCTTTAGCTATTTATCTGTGAAGTATCTGCCAATTTGAATTGCATCAGATGCTATCATGAAAAATTTCCTTATTCTTTCTGCTTATTTATATCCTTCCTTTTCTTCAAGGTCAGGGTGAAGGCCCTCCTCCACAAAGTGTTTGCCAGCTGCCAACTCACAGCAATAATTCAAATTATAGTGAGAGTTAACATTTAATGATCACATTAGGAGATAGACACTCCTTATCCTCCTTCTCAGCTTTACTTTTCTCCAGAGTATCTCTTATCACCTGGCTAAGAGGAGGTTTCCTGGGGCACAGATACTGCCATGCAGCCTTGCAGGTAGCAGGTTTTTTGAGGAGTGACTTCAGCATGGAGAGGTTGGGAAGTGAGGGGAGCAGAAATGGTAAAATGGAGCAGTGGAACTGCCATCTGGTAGCTACAAAGACCTTTGGAGATCTCAAGGGCCAAGACTACCCTTCATGGCTATCTTGAATTGATCATTGGCACACAGCTTTGTGCCTCACAATGACCAGACTTGGATTTTGATCACCTCTGGGTAGAGGAAATGACTCTGGGGAATGTAGCTTCTTTTGGACAGAGCCAACATCTGGAGAGGAATTCAGCCAGGAGCCTTCTGTAGGCAGCACACCCACTAGCTAAGAGATTAAGTAAGTGCCTGGGTCCTGAAGGGGAGGTCTAGGCAACACACCAGAGCTCTGCATCACTTAACATTCTAAATATTTTACTTGTTGTTTGCTTATTGTCTCCCTCCTCTCTGGAACATAAACTCTAGGACAGGACACCAAGGATCTTTGTCTATTTCTGCTATATCCACAGCATGTGGAACAACACTTAGTACAGAGCACTTAGTACACAAATATTTTTTTAATAAATCAGTGTACAAATAATAAATAAATTTCCAGTTTTCTGATGAGGAAACCAAAGCTTACATAGACTAAATGGCCTTCCTTAGGTCCTAATATCTAGGGAATGGCAGAGCTTGGTCTGGCCCAAATCCTTAACCACTTCACTCAGAATTTCTCTATTTTTTAGAGCACGTGTAGCTCATTTAGCACATTCCCTTTATTTTATTTATGAGAAACTAATGTCTAGAGTAGATAATGGTCGTGAGCCAAGATACCACATCTTACATTGCCTTTACCAATTAAACCATCCAACCAAATAACCTAGCCTGAGACAAGTCCATGACAACCTTTTGGGTCATATTAGTCTTGGTGTCTCGCTTTGCTTTGCTAACATATCACCTTTATGATATCTAGATTCATGAAGTTTTCCAGATAACTTAATTTCCAGAACATCTGCGACTGACCAACTTTCGTTGAAAGTTTGTCATGAGATGGCTCAGCTCCAGTTTTCTCAGGAGGCTCTGGTGAGCAGGTCATAATTCACTGTGTCTTGAAAGTCTAGAGACCAAATATGAATTGTCAAGGAGAAATATGCAGGCTTACACGCTGGCAGAGAGCAAGCATGCGTTAGAATTTAAATAGATAATTCCCAAGGTTCCAGCACCTTCGGTAGGTGAATTCTAAAGCTAAAAGAGTCTCTAGGGAGTTTGGAAGTTAAGACAGCTTTAGGAGTGACAATGAAAAAGATATTTGGAAGTTTTATTTTTAGTGTGGATCAAATGAAGGTGAGAAAATTAGATGTTAGCGACGGTACCAGAAAAGTCAGTTATGGGTAGCTCATTCTGATTGGCTTGCTTGTTTCCAAACTACAGATAAAGAGAAGAAAAATAAAAACTCAGGATGGTTGCAGCCTCCTGGCAAGATCAGTGACAGCATCACATGGCCTTTGCCTATCTATGACTCTGGCCACATGTCTTGTATTTTCTGTACCAAGATCATCACCCCCAACACTCCACACCCCCACCTCTGTTGAAGGTGCTAGTTCTCTAACTGGAGCATGCCTTGGAATCACTTGGAGGGCTTGTTAAAAAAAGAATGCTGGGTTCACCCCCAGAGTTTCTGATTCAGGAGGTATATGGTTGAGGCCAGAAATCTGCATTTCTAACATTTTCTCAGGGCCCACATTTTGAAAACCATGGTTCTAGCCACACTAAAATGCTTTCAATTACTAGAAGGTTCCATATTCACTTTCATCTGTACACCTGCCACCTGCACACATGAGAGAACAGAAACTCCCTGATCCTCTTATCTTATCCCCCCACCCCACCCCCCTCACTAGCATGGCCAAGTTTTATTTAACTTTAAAGTTTCCTTTAAGATAGCACTTCTTTTTGGAAGCTATCCTTGGCATAAGTTTGTTTGGGTTCTTCTCCTTGTGCTCCAAAAATGTCACATATAACCTCGTAACCTTGTTTAATTTTCTGAACCTCTCACAAGCTTTTGTGAAAGCAGGGAACAAGTCTATTCTTTTTATCTTTGAATCCACAGTGCCTCCTTCTATACCTGGCCCATGGGTTAGTACTTTTAGACCAAGTGAAAGAGTGGATGAGTAAATTGAACAATTAAACATTTTGCTTGCTTTAGCTTTTGCTTCCTTTCACATGCCCTTCAGTTTCTCATTATGTCAAATTTAGAAACAAACTTTGTATCAAATTTAGAAGTAAACTCTCTTACTTCCCAGGATAACATCTTAAGCAACAATACTGAAGACACTGTCGATTTCATTTCTTCATCTCATCATCAAAATGAGAACAGGAAGAGTGCATGAATGCAGAATATATGTATTACACGTATGTATGTGCATAAAAATATGTATGCTAAATTCAGTAAGCAATATTGCACTGTTTATTGTTTACAGAAATGTTGAAAATGATTGTTGAAAACACCAGTTAGTCTGCTTTCCGGTTTTGTATCCAGCAAAATATGATATATTTACTTTAAAAATAACTATAGTGCAAGAGCATTTTTAAAAGGATGCTCAGTTTTCCAAAAGCATAAGAGAATATGAAATTCAGTTTGTTGTGAATCAGCTATTTTATATCTGGTGGTAAAGTTGCCATATTCTGCTACTTTGTCTATCTTTACAGTGCAGTAACATGCTCATGCATGTCATGCTTGTGTTTGTGCACACAAGCTAAATCCTTTAAAGGGCTCCAGTTACTTTGCGAAGAATTCTTTTTATTTAACTTAAATTCTACGGAACTATTGTTTACTTGAAAAATTAAAGTGTAATGCAAATACTTAAGCTGTCTCTTAATTCTTTAAATGAGGTTTGGTAGAGCTGGCTGGGTTTATTTTATAAACATCTGTCCATTTAGCATTGTTACTTCCCAGTGAGGTACAGCAAAAACAGATGACTTGCACTGAGTGAATACAAATTTAAAAGATGTTACATTAGATATTTTAAACTTATTTTTTATTGCATCCTAGTACCATACAAATAGAAAAACTCAAATTATGCCTTTACGTTTTGACATAGGCAGATAATATTTAGTATTTATATATTTTATATAAAATACTTTTCACCCACCTGGGACAGTTTGACAACTCTTTCATTCAGCTCTCAAATATTTCAGCTCTAAAAATGATAGCTTACCATATGGATAGAATTCCACTGGGAAGTACGAAAGCAAGCTGTCGAAGGAAGCAAACCCTGTGCTGTGTCATTCTTGCAGCTTGGGATTTCCTAAAGGACAATTTCATCCCAGCATCAGGTGTTTCTGCCCTCTCCCTGTAAGAACTAAAGCTATGTATCACCACCAGGCATCATTCCACAGCTAGCTAGAACTCCCCTCATGTTTTAGAATACCATTCCAGAAGTAGCTACTGAATAACACAATACCCCTTCTCCTGTCTTGGGCAGCAGAGTACATAGTCATGCAACAGATGGAAGTAGGAGGTCAGCCAAAATTAAGAATCCCACAAGCAGTTCCAGATAGACTATATACAATTATACTAAGAGATTAAGTTTTCTTGACTTTGCCCTTAAAGCTTTCCTAACCACTAGAATATGACATTTAAAAAAGCCACTTAAAGATACAAATCAATAAAGCTGATTTGTATAGTCTGAAGAATGGCTGTAATTCTTCATGTATTATATAGGGAATATTTTTTCACTAAAGTTGGAGCAATTTGAAATGTCTAAGAAACATTTTTGCTCTCTAGAAGAATTCAAGGTTGTAAAGTCAAATAACTTGACAGAAAAATTCAGACAATTTATACGATAGCTGATAGAAAAAAAATCCATCTCCTCTCAAATCAAGTCAAATTAAAATTAGACTTTGAGAATGGCATATATAGGAAACTTTGTTAGAAGAGTCTCTGTTGTGGCTTAGTGGTAAGCTTCCTGAAGATAGAGAATGTTTATTATTTATCCTTGTTTTTCCCCCCTCTAGCTTTATTGAAGTATAACTGACAAAAATTGATATCCTTATGGTATACAATGTGATGTTTGGATATAAGTATACATTGTGAAATGATCACCACTATCAAGCTAATAAATATATCCATCGCCTCACATAGTTATTGTGCGTGTGCGTGTGTATGAGAATGTGTGTATGTGGTAAGAACATTTAAGATCTACTCTCTTAGAAAATTTCAAATTCACAATGCAATAACTATTAACTATAGTCACATTATAGATCTACAGATCTGTATCTATAGTCTACATTATTAGATCTTCAGAACTTACTCATCCTGCACAACTGACATTTTGTATCCTTTGACTAGCATTCAGCATACTGTTTTTAATATATATGCACAAAATACAAATAAGATACTGAAAATATATAGATAAAATAATAAAATACATGTGATTTGTTTGAAATAACAGATCCATGCTAGTTGAGTATTTACTGGATAACATCAACTTATTTGATATTCACTGAAAACCTTCTATGTATCAGCAAAGCAATATAAGAGACACAAACATGAATAAGAAATGGTTCCTGATCTCAAAATACCTCACAAAACTTCCAGTCAAAGGATGATGGCTGATATCCCAAAGAAATAATATTTTTTGTACATGTTCCTGTAGGTTATTGGGTTAAGATAAACCTATATTCTATTTTTAGAACTAGATCCTCTGTTATTTGATAGTTCCCCTTTTGATAAGAGACAAATTATAACACTGCATGTTAATATGCACATTTTATAATTTCTAAGTACCTGTTAATAGTAAATGATTTTTTCCAGCCCATTTAGCAAAGTTATGACCTTTAATATTTTTTGTTTTAGAACCTTCAGTCTGTCTTACAGTACATGAGCTTGGTTCCCATCATCTATTTTTATTTTTATTCTTAAAGATTTTATTTATTTATTTGACACACAGAGAGAGATTACAAGTAGGCAGAGAGGCAGGCATAGAGAGAGGAGGAAGCAGGCTCCCTGCTGAGCAGAGAGCCCGTTGTGGGCCTTGACCCCAGGACCCTGAGATCATGACCTGAGCCGAAGGCAGAGGCTTTAACCCACTGAGCCACCCAGGCGCCCGGTTCCCATCATTTAAAGTCTCTATTTGATGCAGGCAAAATGGAAGCAAAATATCCTTTTTTAACAAAGTCTTGTTAAAAGGAGACTTCCATTCTCTATGCAAATAGTTACTCTTCATCAAGTCCTTGCTCATGTAAGGTAATCATTCTTTGTCCCTTTAGAGTTATAGTTGGTCTCCCATGTGTGCATTAGTCTAGAAATCTGTATTAAAACACACATAGCTCTTTGAACTTGATGCATGGTGATCTATATATAATTATAGTCTTCTGAAAATCTGTGTTGATATTCAAACACACATTAAGTTAGGGAAGAATATAATTGGTTAAGGGAGGGTGAAGAATTGGAGGCAAGAATAAAAAATAATCATGTAGAAAATCAGAGTTAATGACCAAGCTGAATAAGAAAAGTAAAAACACTGAATTGGGTATAAAGGGAACTGAGTCCTAGTTCTGAGCATTATATGAAAAATACTATCCCCATATCATATAATATGCCCATTCCAACACTTACTAGCTGTGAGAATATGGTAAGATATTAACCTTTTTGTTTCAGTTTCCTGATCCATAAAATGGACATGATAATATTATCTACTTCAAAGGTTAGAAGTCACAAAGAATAGATTAGTGCTTGGAAAATAATTAGAATTCAATAAATATTATCTGATGGAATCTCAATGTTAGAAGTTACATTAAAATTGTTTCACAACCTCCTAAACAAAGCAAGGATTTTTCTTTATGATATGCTGAAAATGTATCCATCTAGTTTCAGCACAAATTCTTATCATGAGGGGCTTTCATTACCTCATAAGGTAGGCCAATTTATAGTTGGACAACCTAACTGCTAGAAAATTCTTCTTTCCTACTGATGTTTGCATTTAGATAGCTATGGTTGCCAGCCCTGAAAGTGTGTTATTGATTGGGGAAAAAAAATGTTCTATTGATTGGAGATTATTTCAAATTAAAATCTTACATACTGGAATTCATCCTCCTCTGGGTAGACTCATAAATATGAAATCTGCCTCTTGCTTGATTAATTAACTTTTTTATTACTCCATGAGGGTCAGCTGGTCCTCTTTCTGCTTCATGCTTCACCATTAATAACCATCCACAAATTTCTGGCTGCTGTTAATAATGATGTAGCTAATTTCATCCTAAGTAATTGAAGCAGTACAGATTGGGCTTCAACCAATAGACCAGATCAAGAATAATAGAGATTTTTTTAAAAGCTTGATAGAGATTTTTTAAAAAAGGATGTTTAGGGGAAAAAAGTATGTTGCATAACAAAAATATCATTTAACTCTGCCTAAAATGCCCTTAATTTTAGAATTCCAAATTAATTTGTGATAAAAGTTCCACATATTCCGTTTCTATACAACTCAAACCAATTACAGCCTGAGAGCCAAAATAAAGCAAGCTAAAGTGTTTATCTGTGGCAAATAAAAATATTTGACTCTTTCTGTTTAGACTGGCAGGCAACATGCTATTATCCCAATTTTAGCCTTTTAAAAATTGTATGTTATTTATTTATTTGATTAAATATGCATTGGAAACTATAAGCAAGACATTTCACAAGACACAAAGATACACTGGCTATAGTTCTTAACCTTGAAGAGCTAACAACTTAGCAAATAATTGAGCACTTGCACAGTAAAATATAGAATGTCTAAGGAAAGAGTGATGATTTTTCACTGGACTGATCCAGAACATTTCAGAAGGGGTAGCAGATGAGGTGGACAGACCATTTGTAATGTGATAGGTTTCTGAATCTTCCAGTTGGAAGTTATAGAAGAAGCTTAGAAGTTATGAAGATTCAGAAAATTTCATATACAAAGCATCCATACTTTTTTCAGAGTTTGTGTTAACTGGGGAGATGGGACTGGAATGATGCTAGTCTGTGTTAGGACTGGGGGGAGACTTGAATATTTGTTGAGAAATTCACATTTTATGTGGTAGAAAATACCCAATGATTTGGAGTTTTTAAGTGTATAGGGTGGAGTATAGAAACATTAGTCTGATTGAGACATAAAGAAGAAATTAGGGAAGAAGGAATAAGAGACATAATATTGAACCTTAAATTCCAGGATCATTTCCCATTTATAAATTGTTAAGCTTAAACTGCTTAAATATGAAACCACACTAAAAATAGCTAACTCTTATGGATGTTTTAAAATAATTGATTAAATTCATTCATTTGCAATTACACTAACACTTTTTGTATACGGTGTAAGACGCGACATAAGATTCTATTTTGAAATACCCACTATGGCTCAGTAATTTATTGTTTGGTTAGTTAACGTTGATCATGATGATTTTTGTGCGGTTACATCATGTGATATAAACCTAGTCCATTGTTACCAGTTTTGGTAAATAATACATTTTAAAATGTTGACAGATGTGGCTTTTGTGCAACAAAAGTGCTTTATGTAGCTTACAGGTAAAAACCTGAGTTTGTATGTTGCTAAAATTTAATGTATAATTAATCCTTCCAGGAGAAAAGAATGCACCACCTTCCATGTTGGCAATGTATACTTCTCCTGGGTCATTTGGATGACTATTAATGCAATGGGAGAGGTAAGCTGCTAATTACTATGTGTGAATTTCCAGGTTTCTTTCAAAAATTGGCTTTAAGCTATGGATTCTGCACCCTTTGGATAGCTTCACAAGTTCTCTTCCAGTATTTAAGTAAAATGTTCAAGTTGGCTGCAGTATAGCAGGATATACTTTATTTTGGTTTTAGAAGATGTACACATGAAATTGCTTTCTGCTACTCTAAAAGACATTTGAATATTAGATAAATCTTGGTGTTTTAAGGGCCCTGGGTGGCTCAGTCCATTAAGAATCTGACTCTTGATTTTAATTCAGGTCTTGATCTCAGGGTCGTGAGCTTGAGTCAGGCATCTGGCTCTGTGCTCAGTGGGGAGTCTACCTGGGATTCTCTCCTCACCCCCAGTTCTCTCTCTCTCTCTCTCAAATAAATAAATAAACAAATAAATAAATAAATCTTGTAAAAAAAAAGTCTTGGTGTTTTAAATAACTAAATGTTTAACTTACTTATTTTTAAATTATTTTTATTGTTTTTTCTAAAAAAAGTAAGTGTAATTTTAACCAATTATTGTTCAAAATTAAATGAAACATCTTTTTTAAGACGTTTGCAAGGATATGGATACTACTGGCTATGTAGATAATTTTTTATTTTTTATTATTTATTTTTTAAAAAGATTTTATTTATTTATTTGACACAGAGAGAGAGATTACAAGTAGGCAGAGAGGCAGGTAGAGAGAGAGGAGGAAGCAGGCTCCCCGCTGAGCAAGGAGCCCGATGCGGGGCTGGATCCCAGGACCCTGAGATCATGACCTGAGCTGAAGGCAGAGGGTGTAACCCACTGAGCCACCCAGGTGCCTCCAGATAACTTTTTAAAATTTTAATTGTTATTTTTCTCTCCATTGAGAAGAAGCACATTTTCTCTAGAAAATAAACACAAAATGATAATAAATATAAGATGGTTAAAATTTCCTGTTGTTTCATTCGTATAAGCCAAAAAGGTCTGTACTTTGTGTGTGTGTGTGTGTGTGTGTGTGAGAGAGAGAGAGAGAGAGAGAGAGAGAGTGTTTGATAGTTTTGAGCCTAATATGAATTTCATTTTAATATGGAGAAAATTCTTATATATTAGCGTCCAACACTGACCTTTAACCTGTCTCAAGAAGATCCACATGGAATATTTATATATTCTTACTTTCTTACTATGTATTCTGTAGTTTATTATAATTTTGTTATATCTATTCCAAAAAGGTGGGAGAACCAACTACAGTGCCTGATAAAAAGACCAGTACACAATAGGTACTCAATAGATGCTGTAGGTAGACATAATATTTCGTTGTACATTCTTTGTCAAAGAGAGATTAGCAGACATATGAAACACCAGCAATAAAACAGAAAAGTCTTTTGTGGCTATAAAGGAGTGATTATCTACCGATTGATGTATATATCTATCAATCAATTAATTACTTATAATTACCAATCTATCTATCTGTTATCTGTCTCCATATACACATATGTAATGAGATTATTCTGTAGACCTGGGGAGAGAGGAAACCAACAGGTCTAGGGTCAAGTAGGCTCTTTTCATAGTGCTAGCAGTCATCATTAGTGATTTTACATTTGTTTAGCTAGTTTCTACTACATAATCTGACTGGAAAAAATCCAGTTGCTGGTCCAGAAGACAAGAGAAGTGACTGAGATTGTTACTCAGAGGCCACTCTATTTGTAGAACACTAGTTCTTTAAGAATACAATGATTTTGAAAAGAAGTTCTTTCATATTTTATATTACTGTCTTGTTGGCCAACTAAAAGTTGAACCAAGTAAAACAGATATGGCTAGAGAGAATTAAATTGTAAAGTACTTCACTTTGCTTACTTAAAAAGAAATCGAACCAGACCACCGAATGAGAGAACCTCATTTCTCTTCCCCACCTCTACGCATATATTGTAAAGTTAGTTAATTAAATAGAATGCACAAGAGAGAACTTTGTTCAGGCACTACTCAGGAAACAAAAACTATAAAAATTAAAAGATGAGCTAGGATGGTATGAAGAGAAAAAGACTGATGCTGTAGATTGGGATTCATATCATTATATACCTGAATTTATAGTAAACCTGCCCATATCCTACTATGATATTATTCACTGAAATTCTCTTCTGGATATAAACAGCATGCTTTGAAAATGCAATTTAAAACTAACCAGATAAAAAACGATCCTTTAAATGATTTTCCCCCTAGGCTGTAAATTGACTTGGAAGCCATTCTTTTACTCAAATTCCAGGTTTAGAAAAACATATTTTTCAGATTCTTCTCAGATATTCTGTCTTTTCAAGGACCTAATAAAAGTAACTTTCATGTCATTTATGAATCAGTGATTCAGAACGTGTTTTGTGCTGTCTGCTGTGGCCATTGTCAGATGGTTCTAGGGTTTTAATCCTGAATTTCCACTCATTGATTATCAGGTTTTGGTAAAGCTACTTATGTTTCTAAAAGGAGAAATAATCTTGTCAGAATTAAAATGATAATTTGTGTAAAGTGCTCAGGATAGGTCTTTCACCTGTTACTGGTCATGTTATTCCCTAGTTAAAACCCCCTCCTGGCTCCTCAGTGTCTTCAGGAGGCTTAACATCCTTCATGGGGCCAAAAGAGCACCTTTGTGTTGGCCCTTGTCTAACTCTCTGCCTTTAGTTCCCAGCATTTCACTTTTATGTCTGTCTCCTCACTGCAGCCACTTATTTGCTCTTCTTTAAATTTTTCATGCTATTTCAGGCCTCAGTGTTTTTGCTATTCCTTTACTACCCCTCTTTCAAGAATGAGTCCCAGCTCCTCACCTTCCAACTGATCCCTTCATGACCCATTCATGCTAAATTAGGATTTTCTTCTCTGTGCTCTCAGAGCACTCTTTGCATATTTTTATGATAGTACATTTGCTAACCTTATATTTTTTATTTAAATTTTCATTTTCTTCCCACAACTCTAGACTATAAGTTATGTGAAGACTGTTGGTCTTATTCTTACTGTTTTTATCCCCAGAGCCTTGCACAGAGTATGGCACATATTAAGGGTCCTATACATTTTTGTTGGATGAATAAATATTATACTGAGTCATTGGTGACCATGGGACCTTTTCTGATGAGGAATCTTGAAGTACTTGTCTTTTATATAATATCTGAAAGAATTCTAGTCCTGAAAGTACAATGAGTTGAAATTTAGAGTTAAACCAAATTAAAATTTTCATATTTAGATTAGAACTTTTTTTTAATTAGACTAGATTGTTTTCTCTAGAAGTCCCAGATAAACATAAATGACTTATCTAGATTTAGCCCTATAAATCTGTCTGAGATATATTTTTGACTTAATGATGTAATACTCAAAAATGCCATACTTTTAAAAAAGATGAATTTCTTCATCAGTGAAAGAAAGTAAGAAAACTGAGAGGCAGGGATGCAGTACACACAGCCTGAACAACACAATGATAGATCTCTTCCCGGGACCAAGCTTTCCTTGAATTGCATCCTCTGGCTTTGCACCAGGGTGAGGTCTTGACATGGGAGCAGGGGGAAAGGAGCCAACAGGATCTAGCAGGGATGGCACTTTGAATATTTTTATATTGTTTTTAATTATGGAGCTATGTTTTGTGATGATTTCACCTTACTCCCAATAATTTCATCTCTAGGTTGAGAAGTCAATAGTCTCCAGTAGGATTATAAATAACCATCACTGATATCACACATCCAAGTTCTAAGTGTTCTTTTTACTCATTAGTTTACTCTCTCTCCCTAAGGTATGTTCCTTCTTAATTATGTCGGTGCTTTCCCACTTTTTAGCGAGATATGGTTGCAACAAGGACGTTCTTACGAATTGATATTGTTTGTCAATGTAAAAACAACATTCTTTCCGTCATAGAATTTGAAATTCAAACAGCTTCATTTTGAGGGAGTGACAAACTAGAGGAATTATGGCCTGTTTCATGATCTTACCATTAGCAGTTTTTAATAATTCAAATGAAAGAACTTGATAGGATGGTGGAGTAGTTCAGAGCACAGGCCTTGGAAGAAGGTAGGCCTCAGTCTTAAATTTTAGCTTAGCTTCTTACTAGTTGCATATATCTGGACAAATTGCGCTATTTCTCTAGACTTCTGTTTTCTCGTGAGTGAAATTAGAAAAATCATACTGGTGTTATTGTATGTTGAAAGGTTTAAATGGAATAATACATATAAAATACATAATTTCTGGTACTTATTAGGAGCTCAATAAATGGTAGCTCAATATAAGGTCAATAAATGTAGCTATTATTGTTATTTATAAAGAATTTTTATAACGTATTTGCTATTCTTGAATTCTTATATAAATATGGGTATTTTAGCAGCAATGGGGACAGATTTTTATTATAATTAGCTATTTGGATATTTTTCCATAGAGGAACATTGCAAAAGCCATGCATATTATCTTTACAAAGATAGCAGTAAGATCGATTTCTAAAAGCACAAACAAAACAAAACAAAACTAAAACAAAAAGCGAATTCAATGGTAGAGCAGGATTTAGACGAAATTAGGCATTTCAAAGCCTATGTTACATGACATTGGAACACCTCACTCCCTTCATCTCCCATTTTGATTTTCAACATGTTGAGGCTATGGAACTAATTTGAGTTTCTAATTAAGCCCACGTGTCTATATTTAAACTTATAATGTAAATTTCAGTGGAGTTTTCTCCTGACCACTGTTTTTTATTGCTCTGACATAACAAGCCAAAGCTGCACGATTTTGAACTAACTGCTAAAATCATTTGCTCATGGCTTTATTCTCTTCCAAGTTTTCATTAGTATCGTATTATGATGCCAAGACTGGCAAATGATTAGGCTAACACCGCCCACTGAGACTCTGCTATAGCGTCAGTGATGAATTCCGCATAAAGAGATGTATTGGGGCCATATTACAATTGTGGTAGAGTAAGGCATTACGTCGAGGTATTTAATGATAGCACCAAAACATTAACCGAAATGACTATATGAGTATTTGCATGAACAGAGTCCTGTTTGATGAGACTATTCACAATTGAGGACATTAGATTTTTAACTATCAGGTCAGAGTGGAATAGTACTAAATTAACATCTTATTTTATATGTTTGTGTAAAACTTACTCTCATCTCCTGTTTCAAATTCAAACTTCTGACTGTAGCCACTGTATCCTGTTGCAGTCCTCACTCGGATATGAAATATGTACTTGGTGGCTGGCTTGAGGCCTGTGATGATGACACTGGGTGCCTTGGACCTCGTGGAGGAGTACGTAAGCTGCTCATGCTCCTGGGGATAGAGAAGAGAAAGGAAATGAAGCAGAGTTAATCTACTTTTTCCTAGAAACATTCCCAAGTTAAGCCGAGGAATTATGCTCTGAATATCAAAAATATTGATTAAAGAGAGGTGTAAGCATGGTTTTCCAAAATTTAGCATTTAGTTATTTATCATTATGATGCATATGATATGGTCTTGATTTGGAAATTTATTAAGAAAGATGATTATCTTATATAAACTTGCACTTGGATTTTTGGTGATTTGGATTTCTGATCCAACTCTAAGGAATGGTGGTGGCGTGAGAGCACGTTTACACAGAATGGCAGCTGCACCGGGAACAAAATGGGCACATCAGATCAGACCACGCCAGCAGAGTGCAAGGAGCAAGGGTGGGAGAATTCAAGTACCCGCTACTCACTTCTACCCGCAGGTAGTGCCAAAATGCCGGCGCTATCCGTGGGTAGACCTGTGGGTGAAAGGAAAAATAAATTAATTGTTTTTTAAAATTTGAAGTAGTTTATCCTGAATCAATTGCTTTGTTCCAAAACTCAGTGACGCCACAGTAGTTAACAACTCAAGTTGAGTCCAACTTGAAACATAAAACAAAGAAAATTTTCCCTTAAGGGAGAACTGACTCCTCCCCCAGATATCACAGTTTATTTTTTTTTTTAAGATGCGCAAGTTACACAGTCATTGTGAGGTAGATGTTAAAACAGTCTGACACGAAGGTGCATCAAAGACACAGAAAGGTATGAAAGACTTACCACACCTGCAGAATCTGAGGCAGGGATGGAGGCTAGGTGTCCAGTCACCTGCAGTTAACTGCCAGACTACCTCTCCTCACTAAAAGGAAGAGTTTACCACAGCTGACTGCATGATCTGGTCAGTCAGGGTCTTTCAAGGGGCCTCTCTTGCCCACTAGCTCAGAACAGGATAGTTCATTTTACCCGCACATAAAAGAGACTGTCCACAATATGCTGGTGGTGGAGACAAATTAAATATAATACTGTTTTTGTACAGGGTTACTGTTCAATAACTTTATAATGATATTTTAATAGGGAATCTGGAAAAAAACTGTATTTGTATGACTAACTCTTCTAAAGTCATAAGTCCATGTAGGCCATCAGGTCCTTAAGTTAATTCTCCACTATTCTCATAAATCTAGTGATAGAAATTCTCAGGGAGGGAAGTGACTTTCAAGATCATTAACTGAATCACTCATTGGATGCCTAAATTCTATCTATAATATTCCATCAAGATTTCATTTAGCCTTTGCCTGAAAATCTCTGTTGTTCAGGAGATCTTCCAGATTAACAGACAAAGTTATAAAAATCTACACATGTGTACAATGTGTCAAACTCCATTTACTTGCTGGGGACACTAAGATTTAGAACTACGAAAATCATTTCCCTTAAGCTACTTTTGGGAAAATTTCCTATTCTTAAAGATCATTTTTAAATTTTACGGCCCTATTTGTCAGAACATTATATGCTATGTGGTTCTTCTGAATCTAGCTGAGGAATTGAATTTGCCATCTATACCCAAATAGAACCATTTATTGAACACGAAATGCAAAGAAAAAAATGAATTAACAATAGCAACATTTTAACTAAAAATGACAAAACTGATAAACTGCAGTTTATATTAATCTCTAAGTAATTTGGAGCTTAGGAAGTAAATAAATACCTACCTAGTATAAAATCATTGAGGGTAGTAATCAATTAACTGCTAAAAGAAGGACCTAAGATCAAGGACTTTGCAATTAGGCAGTTTAACACCCATATTGCAGAGTAGAGAAAAAAAATTGCTTTTGCGCTATTAGAAGACATGATACTGTTTCTGGTAGAAATTTGCCAAACCTTTTTGGATTTTCAATCTCACATACAAGAGAAGAGTTCACCTTTTACAGAATTTCTTGCAATGTAAGGGTTATGGTGTATTTTGAGGGGTAGTTCGCAGTATGAAATGATGACTGAGAAAAAAGTTTTAAAGCCCTGAAAAAACAAACTTCATCTTATCCTTAAAGGGAGAAGATACAGATTTCAAAAATCTACTCTTAGGGGGCACCTGGGTGGCTCAGTGGGTTAAAGCCTCTGCCTTCAGCTCAGGTCATGATCTCAGGATCCTGGGATCCAGCCCTGCATTGGGCTCCCTGCTCGGCGGGGAGCCTGCTTCCTCCTCTTTCTCTGCCTGCCTCTCTGCCTACTTGTGATCTCTCTCTCTGCGTCAAATAAATAAATAAAATCTTTAAAAAAAAAAACTACTCTCAGAATGGCAGCATACCAATCCACACTGTCTTTGTTGCTTCATCAAAATGTAGCTAAATAGTAATTTCTTCCTCAGTAAAGTTACAGGGAGGAAAGGACACCTTTTGCAAATAGCTTTTAACATTTCTGCTGTTATATACAAAAGTGTAACTGTAGCTGGAATACAAATCCTCAAGTAGGAAATGTGCTTACAGGGATCCTCAGCCTAAATCACAGCAGTGTGGTGATGACTGTTGTCTCAACATCTTGCCATTTCTCAGCATATCAAAAAGGAGGACTCAGAAAACAGCGCTCCTGAGGGTTTCCTCCTTCCAGTACGCAGCAGCCCTCCTTCCTGGTTTTCCAAGGTCTTGGGAAACCTATCCATTACATCCAGAGGGCCCTATAGTCCCAGGACTTGGCTAATTGTTTCTGCTAATACATCAACTCCAATTTTAAGCAGCTGTCACCAAGTAGAGACCATCCTTTGCCACAGAACCATCTAGACCTCTTTATTCCTCCTCACAGGCTGATTTCTGGACATGTTTGAGTGGGATATGTATACAAGTTTTTCTAGAGTTTGTACCACAGTGGAATTGCTGGTATGACATGCATGTGTTCAATTTGCTAGGTAATCCATCCTATTGCTCATAAAACTCTTAAATACGTTTTTATCTTCACTAAATCCGTAGTGAAATCCTTCATACATTCTTAATTTTATTTAATTTTGTATTTTTTTTCTCTTGATCAAGCTTTCCAGAGGTTTGAAACAACTTTTGGTTTTGTTTATCTAATTGCATCTTTGTCTTCTATTACATTTAATATCTGCTCTTACTATAAATTTTCTTTCTTCTTTCTAGTTTCTTTGTGTTAATTATGCAGTCTTTTAACTTCCTGAATTTCATGCTTAACTCATTAATCGTCAGTACATCTTTTTCAAATATACAAAGTAAGTCTGTAAGTTTCGCTCTAAGTTCTACACTAAGTTTTCATATGTTATATTATTAATCAGTTCTAAGTATTTCCAAAACTATATGATTTTTTTACTTCTTTGTGGTAGACAGATCTAGGATGGTCACTTGTACAGTTTTATGGTTCAAGAAAAGTTTTCAGGCAGTAAATAAGTGGCATAAAGTGAAGCATAACACCACTGGTTGCACTGAACTATGCATCAGATAGTGGATGCTCATTGCTGAGCATACAGGCAGACTTTCACATTAATGTTTGCTGTTGAAAGTAAAATATCTTGTTGCACTCTTTCGCCTTGGATGAGCATGAGTAATAGCACCAGTTGTGAGAAAAAAAAATTAGTAATGATGTCCTTTAATATATTGTTATGCATATCATTAAAAAATATATATATATACAATTTCCATTTTATATATTTGTATTTATATATTTTTTAAAATAGTTCAGAACCAAATAGTGTGAACATGAGTCATAGTCAAACATAATGTACATGAACTGATCTCTAGAGATGTTGACCTCACTTACTGTTCTTTTCCCATGTGTCGATCCTAGATCTTAGATTCAGACACTGCTCCTTCCCAGCTGCTGAGAATCAAGGCTTTGTGGGGGAGTCTAGTCTTCCTGTCACATTCAACCTTTCATTTACCTAAACTACTGAATCTAGCTTTATCTCAGTAGATGTCAACTCTTCATGGTAACTAAAAGGCATGTTCTTGCCAGATTCTGGATCTTATTAGCATTTAATCTAAAAACCATAACTTAGTGAAAAGAAACAAGCTAAGGTGTCCAGTTCATATGGCTACATCTTCCTAAAATCAGTGGTAGCATGGCCTGTATCAACAAAAAGCAGCGTGTAGAGAATTCTGGGTTGGAATTTTCTTGTCTTGGGCTTGGTTCTACTTATATTACACGTCTTGGTAAGTCACCTTGAAGACTTTGACTTACTCATACAGCAAATTCATTCATTCCAGAGACAATCTATGCCCACTATGTTTAAGGAGGCTTCTAGGGTACTCTAACAGATGTATGTTACATTATCACCAAAGTTCTAACTAAGCAACTAAATTCTATAATTATTTTTATGTCAGAAATGTAAGGCCCCTCTCTTCTACTGTGACTCATTCTCATCATTCCTCATCTTACCTTGGTTTACCACTCCCACCAATGGAAGTAGAGTCAATAGGCCCAAAGTAGTCATTGTTTAGTTGGTTTGCTTTCTCTTAAAATCTTTGGGTCTAGTGAGACATATGTACGATGTTTCCTCTTTGTTTTACTATTTAATTTTAAATTAATTAGATTATAGGTATGATTAAAAATGTAGAGTTTTTTCTACAAATATTTAGATCTAAAGATAGAACAGCAATCATAAGATAACCATGATTTATGTAATGCCTTACAATATACATTCTTTATACAATACTCTTAATAATCTTGCGAAGCAAGAAGAACTGATAATATCTTTATTTTCACCTAATGTGTGATGGAACTGGTCAAGAAAAGAACAAGTCGCTTACCAAAGCAACTCACATAACTAGTTAGAAGTTTCTATTCGAGTTGTGCATTTTCACTATATTCAATTAAGGCAGATGTGTGCAGAGCAAATATGCTTATAGATTAGACTTTGAGCCAAGGTCATGTCTTTACATTTTACAATACATTTTTGATCATTTAATCACTAGAAATAACTTTAAATTTAAAACATCCAGTGTTCTGGAGAGTAATGATTTGATGGCATCAGGATTTTTTATAGGAATACCTCCTCAATGACAGAGACAATTCTCAACATTAAAGGTTTTAGCTAGTTATTTCAAAGATAAAATTATTTTCTACTATGGTTAACACATCCATATATCCTGCCTTTATTTTCATTCTCTTTTTTATAGTGGGTCCTATAAAGAGATTTCAGGATATAGAGGGGGCTTATAACTCACCTAATCTTGCATGAAACATAAACTATTCTTGTTCAGGGCTGGGAACACAATTTATTTGATAAGGTCCGGGAGATCCTTCTAGAATTTTTGATGTATGAAGTTGCCTGAATGGCTTTCTTCATAGAACGGTACTAAAAGGACAGATTAAAGAATTGCTGGATTTTCTTTTATCCTTTCAAGTCATACCAAGTATAAAATGATCAGAAATAGGCCAAAAAGTTAGCACTTTACTATCACAATCATTATTATTACTATTTAATACTATCATTATAATTAAGCCAAAGGTAAAGTTCTTGTTCTATTGGCTAGCAGACTGAAGCTATAATTCCTGAGAAAATAAAACAGTATCGCAAGTGGATTTTAATGGCTCTGCTAGGAGTTGCCTAAGTCATTTTTTAATCCCTTGTCTTTCTCCATTTCTGTGTCTTTCTCACCCTGCCTCTCAGTCCCAGATGCAAACACACATTCATTAAACAATACAGGATGGAAGCTTGTGGGAGACATCTCCACAATAATCTTCTCAAAACTAAACAAATTAAAACCACATTTAGAACATGACTTACTATCTGCAGAAAGATTTTTTTTTCTGACAAATCAAGAATTGCGTGGCCTCAAAACAATGTTTGAATGGTTATCAAAGAATCTTGTTGCCTAAACAATGATATTAGCAAATCCTGAAAATACTTTCCTTGATTAAAAGAAAGTTCTTTCACATGACCTTAGGAAAAGGAAAGCTTGAGTACTAGATCTGCTCAGGGTGTAATGATTGTTTCCCAAAGGAGAGAGATACTGAATCTGGTGGACTTTATTTCACAGTTCCCTATAAGAATGAGCACTACATGGAGGCAGGTACTTATAGATCATACCCTAGCTGAAAGATTTAAGATTTTTCTTATCTTCACTTTGATGATGCAATCTGTTGATTGCTGGTGTGGATTCCCAAGTTCTATAGAAGTAGGCATAAATATAGGAATTGAAGTTATATTACGCCTGTAAAATGGGCATAATTATAAAAGAGCTCAGAGTACTAAAAAATAATCAATTTCCATTCTTTTATTAGTGGCCCTAATTTATCCCACTGAAGTGTTGATCTATTCTTTTTTTTTTTTTAAGATTTTATTTATTTGACACAGAGAGAGAGAGATCACAAGTAGGCAAAGAGGCAGGCAGAGAGAGGGGAAGAAGCAGACTCCCTGCTGAGCAGAGAGCCCGATGCAGGGCTTGATCCCAGGACCCTGAGACCATGACCTGAGCTGAAGGCAGAGGCCTTAACCCACTGAACCACCCAGGTGCCCTGTTGATCTATTCTTTTTAGAGATCTTTCTTTTTAACATTTTTTTAAAGACCTTATTTATTTAATTGACAGAGAGAGAGAGAGAGGAGCACACACAAGCAGGGGGAGTAGCAGGCTGAGCAGGGAGCCTGACTTGGGGCTTGATCCCAGGACCCTGAGATCATGACTGGAGCCCAAGGCAGATATTTAACGGACTGAGCCTCCCAGGAACCCCTTAAGAGCTCTTTAGAAAGAAAGAATCTTATTCTATTCTAGCCAAACCATAAGGTATTCAGAAAGGTTCTTCCTAAAACATAACTTAATTATCTTACTGAAAACTGAAAGCAATAATTTTTTCTTTCTTTTTTTTTTTTTAAGATTTTATTTATTTATTTCACAGAGGGAGAGAGATCACAAGGAGGCAGAGAGGCAGGCAGAGGGGGGGGGGAAGCAGGCTCTCCGCTGAGCAGGGAGCCCGATGCGGGCCTCGATCCCAGGACCCCAAGATCATGACCTGAGCCGAAAGCAGAGGCTTTAACCCACTGAGCCACCCAGGCGCCTAGCAATATTTTTTTCTTAATATGTGGGACCTGTCTCTTGTAATGATTGAGCTAATAAACCTCACTTTCTATCTGCCATTTATGATTTTCTATCTAGAAATCCCTAGAGAATTAACTGAAAAGATTCGCACCTAAGTGAAGTCAGCCAGATAGTCAACATAAAATTATCAGTGGTTTTTTCCTATATACTAGCAGTGATCACTCAAAATTCGACTTTAAAATATTCCGGTTACTATGTCAACAAAAACCTTATAATACTTGAGTGCATGATAAAATTGTGCAAAACCCGTATAAATAAATCCGTAACATTTTACTGTAGAAACCAAAAGGAAAATTTCTCACTTTTCTTCTCTTATTGCAATGCTAAGACCTTTAGTAGAATATTGCTTAGTAGAAGTAAAATCAGGAACTTTATTTTCCTTTTTTCTTTGATAGAATGGCTATTAATGTGCAACTGTTAAACATAATCACATCTGACTTAGGTTTCTGGGAGATAACCAGTTGAGGACTTTTCTTCTTTTTTCTTACACTATAATTACATTTGTATTCTACTTTTAAAATGTGAAATGGATTCTGAATGTTACAAAAAATTTATCTGTATTTTCCAAGTTCATTATGTTTTTTCACCTTAATGTATATATTTATGAAGAAATATCTTTGCATTCCTAAGATAAATTCTACTAGTTAATTCTTGTTCACAATATAGTATTATAATTTTTTTTGCAATTTTGGTTGCAATTTGGTAATATTTGAACTAGAATTTTTAAACCTATGTTTATAGGTGATCTTGGCCTAGAGTTTTCTTATATTTTCCCATTTTTATTAACAATCTCTGGTTGTGATATTTGGATTAGATTTTATTTAGAGAATATATCATGAAATTTTCCCCTTAGTAATGTTCTGGAATAACTTATATAACATAGGAATTATCTATTTCTTGAAAACTTAATTGAAATGGGCCATTTTGGGAATAGATATTAACCATCTTTTAAAAATTATTTTATCCTATATTCCGACTGTCTTCTAATTTAATTTTGGTAATTAAGAGAAAATTATCTGGGCGCCTGGGTGGCTCAGTGGGTTAAAGCCGCTGCCTTCGGCTCAGGTCATGATCCCAGGGTCCTGGGATCAAGGCCCGCATCGGGCTCTCTGCTCGGCAGGGAGCCTGCTTCCTCCTCTCTCCTCTCTCTCTGCCTGCCTCTCTGCCTACTTGTAATCTCTCTCTCTCTGTGTCAAATGAATAAAAAAAAAAAATCTTTAAAAAAAAAAGAGAAATTTATCTATTAAATTTGTTTTACATTTATTGTTGTAAATTTATATCTAGTCTTGTCCCATCATTAAAAATCTCTTCCATAAGTAACATTTTCCACTTTCTTGGCAAGCTTGTTTATTTCGAGAACTTGGTTTTGATTTTTTTTTTAAATCAAAGAAACTTTTATTGATTCAATTTAATTAATTTTTAAAAATCTTACACTTCTTAATCCCTTCCTCTATACCTTTTTTTTCCCCCCTGCATTGGGCTTATTACACAGGTTTGGATGTATGTGTATCTCAATGTCTTTCATTTTAAAATAATTTATAATTTAAGTTTGTTACCCTTTAATAGGTGATATTTAAGATTATATTTTAAATTTTCAAATTAATAAATTTTGGGGTGAGTTGGGGAGGTTTTTAAAAAAAATTTTATTTTGTTGTATGATTTTCAAAGAAGGATTCAAAGAATCATGAAATAATTTTATACAACCTGGTCCCTTCCCCTAGTTATTTCAGTGTGTGTCAATATATATCCCCAAGAAGACTGCAGTTTCTTTAGACATGTGGTCCATATTTCCCTCTACAAAACAAAGACCAAAAAGCAAAGAGGGGGTGGAAGCATAGTTAAAGTTTAATATACGTCTAGTGATTGATATCCACAGAGGAACACCTAAAGCATTTAACACAGGGGTATCTGATATAGTTCTGCTCACATATTGTTGGGAACTGGATGCTGAAACTATTGCTTCCAAGTAGGAGGGCAACAAGGGATGGCTTTCAGCTCATACTGATTCTCCGATGAGCAGATCTAAGCTAACCCCATCAGCAGGGGAGATGGGTCTGGTGCCTAACAAAGGTGCTTTGCCCAGAGACATAAACAAGCTAGAATGATTATTCTTTTCTCACATTTATTGATGTACATAAGACAGAGTTCTAATTTGGTAAAAGAAGGAGTTAACAAGCTAGTTGGTAGGCTATTCTACACTAGCAGGTAGGGTGTCCTGACATGTTTTGTTAGGTAAAAACTGGCCACAGCTATAACAAAATTACTAATGATGCATATGTAAGAAAAATGTAGAAGTCAGTATTCTAAGTACACAACTGCTTTCTGACAGCACTTTTGGAGAAGTATCATTTAGCATACCACAGCTATAATTTACGACAATCAACTCTTGATTAGCCCCAGTGATCCAAAATAGGAGGTAACCCCAAATCACTTCGAAATGCATTCATGATTTTTTTCTCATATTTTTTCCAATATGTGCCACGTTTCACCTCCAGTGAAAATTAGATGCATTCCTTGAACATTAAATGTTAAGCAATAGTAGGAGATGGCACAAATGGATACCTGCTGATAGAAGGATATTGATCTGGATTAAACATTCATATTGATTATCAGAAAAAAGAAAACTTTTATGTGGATAATTAACTGCTTGAAAGAGTGGCTAAATATACTATTAGGAGAAATGGCTAAATAATTATAGTGTGATCTTTAGAAAATACTGGTCCTAGGATGAGGCCAGTGGGATCCTACCTATAGCCAGTTCATCTATGAAACTTGGGAAGCTTATATCACCTCAAAGCATCAAGCTTGTTGTAAGGATAAAGCAAAATAATGTGTAAAACCTTTTTACAGGCTCCAACAGATGTGTAGTATAGCACAATTTCTTTGTTTTAGGGCTATTATTGGTAGGTGGTACATTTAATCTGGGACAATGATAGGCTTGTGCCTAAAGGTAATTCTGCAGATGCTGATGAGAGGTCTTTTAAGAAATTTTTTGTGTGTTTTCTTTCCCTTTTAACCTTTGTATTTCCATTGCTTAATGCAATATACCTAGAATATTATAGGCTCTCATGTTAGCCAAATGATTGAACATAGAAATTAGTGAATTAATTGCTCTATAAGTTTAGATTTTAAATTGTACCTATTGGTATGGCAATTTATAATCAGTTTACACAAATTAATGACAATTCAAATGACAGATGAGAAAAATTGTTTTGCAGGCTTATAGTACTTTCACAATCAAAATGCAGTAATATTAAGTCAGTATAGATGGCTCGGTCTTTTTTAGGAACATTGTGGAGAACATCCAAGATTCTATTGTCAAAATATATTTTGCAAAACTGTATGCTTATAAAAAACTAAGATTTTGTTGAAATATCTGTTAATACATATCTCTTGATATTTATTCAGTTTTAATGTTCCCATCTGTCTTGATGTAACCTACCTTCATACGGATGGGATATAGGCTTTTCTTTTGTGCTCTATGACTCTATAAATATTTATAATGGTATTCGAGCAAAAATTAAATGTTTAAGGCTTGATAACTGTCCCTGAAGAAAGTGCCTCCCACTCAAAAGTCTTTAATAATTTTCTTAAAAGTATATTATATATAATTTGAAATTTATGATTAATTCTTAATGCTTTTGATAATTTTGTATGAGTTTTAAAAGCAATGTAAATTTGGTCATAGTAATACATATACATATAGAAAAAGGAGGAAATATATGTAACAATAAGACATTAAAAATCATATTTATTAGAGTATCAAAGGTTGGTAAAATTATTTTATCTAAAGGGAGGAAATGAGAAGGAAAATCATAATCAGAAGAATATTTAAGGATTATAATTAAACTAAACATTTTCAGAAAAGTTTATAAATTCCTGAAGTCTGTAGTTTAGATCAAGTATTAAAACAGCTACCTAAAAGCTAGATAAAAACAACTTTGAAAATAAAATTAGGATAAGTTAGTAATAAATACCACCTAGAGAGAAAAAGAACACTAAATATCTTTAGAAACATTAATACACACATGTTGACTTCTTCAAATATAAATGGTATTCTTAATGTCAAACTGAATGTTTTCAAAGTTAAATTATTAGAACAATATGTCAGAATGGAGTGGCATAAAACTAGAAAGGCAGCTCATGCATGGTGCCTTGATGAATTCTACCTAACTGCACAATGTGAATTTAAAAAATAACAAAGCTAGAAAAGAGAATCTGTTTTTAAAAAAGCAAAAATATAAAGCAGGTTTTTCACAATAGTGCTAACTGAAATACAAAGTAGGTAAGAAAAATAAAGGATAGCAAAAGATAAATCTTTGAAAATGAGGTGACTAGAGCAAATGCAGGTGACTGGCCTGTAAAACTATCTCATGGTTGCTAGATTTTCCAATAGAATGGAAATAAATAATAAGGAAGTTAGATGGGTAGAATGTCACTAGAGGAGAATGCTTGTAGAATAAGAAAAAAAATTGTACAAAAGCCTCCACTGGAAACAGTATCATTTCTGAGTATCAGGTAAAGTCTTGCATTTGTCCAAATTAGCCATAAAACATGATACAAGGGCTGTTCTTGCATTGAAAAGAAAGCAGAAAGTCAATTAAATATACAAGCATGAGAATTCCTTAACCTCATTTGGAATAAGAAAGAAACACATTCTGCAGATTTATTTTTCATTTTTATCTTTTCAATTTAAATAGCTTTTGTCACCATGATGAAACTTTAATTTTTTTATATTTGTTTATGGTCTTAATTGTGATCTGGTGACAGATATATTTGTTTTGTTCAAAATTAAAACAAAGATATCTGTTAAGATTGATCTATGAAGATACAAAGCGTAATTTAAGTTTCAAAGAACATAGTCCCACCTCCCCAAAAGATTTTAAACTTTCTTTAGAAGTGATGTCATCTTGACTTGAAAAATATCACATTATGCTCTAAATAACGCAATATTTTCAAGTTAATGATCTAACACTGTCATTGATTTTGAATTTCCTCAGAGGACTGGTAATATTAAAATGTGCATCAAATGAATGCCTCAAGATTTATAATGAAATATAAGTTTATCTAGATACTGTGACTGAAAACTAAGTAATATTTCATCCCTGAGAGAAAATAAGTAATATAATAGTAATAAACAGATTGCTGTAGTTGACAGTTTCCCACAGAACACACACACACACACACACACACACACACACACACACACACACACACCCCATTCTTCAATTTCTAACGTGGGTATTTGACACCAAAGGAACTTGTAAATATATCAATAACCACAGACAGTGTTAAATAAATATAGAGGAATTGAAGGCAAAGCAAACTCATTTCCCAGTAACACTATTTTAATCTTTATCAAACAGTGGATATATATTATTTATTTACTCATATACATAAACCAGTTTTGAAATCAAGTTATAATGAGAGAAAACTACTATGATGAAGCAATAAGTTAAATTGAGGGTAAAGGAAAAATAATCCCATCATAGTAAAGCAGTCACTGTTCTGTGGCCACAGATGATGCCCATTTTAAATATTTATGAAGTTTGTACTTGGGAGGGTTGGTGGTGCTAGTAATGGATGCTTTTTCCTTGGTCAATCAGATATCTCCTTATTTCCAAGCTTGGATAATTTGATCTGTATAACTATTTTATTTGTAATGAATACACTGGCACAACACAATATATAGTCCAAATTCAAAGAACTAGAAAAACTTCTTTGTGGAAGTTTTCTCTTTTCTTTACTTTTATGAATGATTTTTTTTGCTCTGTAATATTTTTAAATACAATTATTTAAATAGACTGAATTTTCAGCATTTCATACATATTCAAAATTAACAAATTTGCTTTGGCCCAGTACTGAAAACTATTTTTTTATATTAGTATAAATTAGAAGCAAAGCACAATGTAATATTATGAAGGTCTGAAATCAAGGAGGATGGCAAATAAAGATGGTCAGTCACAAACTCTTTCCCAACTCTTCCCACTGAAAAGTCAGGACTCTCTCTGTCCCCACCTCCGAATCTGGTCTAGGCTGTGACTGATATGATCAGTAATGTAGAAGTGATAAAACTGCTAGTTACTGGTTCAGCCTCTAAGGAAAACTGGCCATTTTCAACTTTGTTTTGGAACCCCATTGCAATCTAGGAAGTAGGATTAGGCTGAGACTTCTGAACTTCATGGAATCCCAAGAAAACCATGTGGAGGGTCCTGGGAGAGAGGTCATGAGGTGTAGGGAGGAAGAGAAAGAGGGAGTGCAAAGGAAGAGAGAGGATGAGGGAGAGGAGATGATAAGGAGAAGATGATGCAAGGCCAGTCGCCAGGTGTTCCAGTCCGTAGCCTATTTTCTATCATCTCAGCTGAGGTTCCAGAAACTGCAGTAGAGATGGGCTGGCCCTGTTGTATTTGGTTCAAATTCCAGATCCACAGATACATGAGATATAATATTTACAGATTGTTATGTTTAAAGTGACTGCATTTTGGGAGCAGTTTGTTATGCAGTAATGGGTAACTGGAGCAAGTAGATTGAATATTAATCTGCATTTCATAGTCCCCAATCTTATCTGAGTAGTTAATTGATCCCATTTTTTGTCACTAGATTTGCTGATGACATTTTGAAGATTCTATCATAACATATAAAATTTACTCAACTTAAATATCTCAATTATCTGTTTCTTTGGAAGGGTTTATGAATTTTCAGCCTGAAATGACAGGTTAAATTAGTCAAAACAAATCAACTGAAAGTATAAACAGAACATAAGGCAGTTAGATTTTTTTTTCCTTAATGTTAACACTTTGCTAGTACTTACTATGTGGCAGGCTCTATAAGTACTCCCAATACTCAGAAAATCCTCAGAGCTACTCTATGAAGTAGGTTTTACAAATGGTAAGACTTACAGAGAAGTTGTAAGTTCCCCAAGGTCACTCAGGAAGTTAGTAGTAGGACTGGAATTTGAATCCAGAGTGTCTACCTCTGGATTCTGTCTTATTACACTATGTAGCTTCCAATATCAAGTATTGTAATATAGCCACATAGCATGAAGAATTTTATAAATTAAGTACATTAGATATTATATTCCCTCTTTATTAATATAGTGACAAACATAAATAGAAAGAAAACAATTCATCTAGATCTATATATCATAAATAATCTACAATCCTAACCATAGTATATGAATCTCTGAAATTCAAAGTACTTAGTCTGGCAAAGGTTGAGATAGATTACATTTTGTTATTTTATGGCATTTATTACAGCCAGTGGGATCAAGACATGTATTCACTCTCTCTTTTTACATAAGACAAGAGGATCGTTTGGAAGAATGAAAATGTTATTTCTTCTATCACAACAATTAAATTATGTATCTAAGCTCACCTATGTAGGCAACCTAGAAAGAATTAGCCAAACTATTTTTTTCACTTTCTTTTATTTGCACTTTCATTTCAATTTCTTCATCATAGTGAGTTTAGGAGGATACCTATGCTACAAATCAGAAGATAAAAGCTTTTCTAGGTTTTAAATAGGGATTTTTAATTCTGTTATAGATTTAACAGGATCTTCTATATTTACTGATAAACTGAGTTAACTTACTGATTAAAGCTCTGGCCTGGAATGCAGAGACACAAGGCCATATTTCTATGACTCAAAGGACAGATGACCTTCAGTGTTTCATAATATTACTGAGCCACAGTATAATAAGATGAAAAAATGAACATAAAAACCTCAGCTCCAGCCACTGCACAAATTCACTGTGATGGATCAAATAAGGATGTATATGAAAGCGATTTCTAAACTGGAACATCCTTTTCAAATGTAAGATAAAATGATTATTGTTGCTGTTGCTGTTACTAAACAGGTGTCCATGTAGTTTCTGGAAACATTTTTTTTTTTTATTTTTAGAGTAGGACATTTTTATTTTATTTTATTTTATTTAAGATTTTTTTTTAAAGATTTTATTTATTCATTTGACATAGAGAGATTACAAGTAGGCAGAGAGGCAGGCAGAGAGAGGAGAGAGGAGGAAGCAGGCTCCCCGCCGAGCAGAGAGCCCGATGTGGGCCTCGATCCCAGGACCCTGGGATCATGACCTGAGCCGAAGGCAGCGGCTTTAACCCACTGAGCCACCCAGGCGCCCTTATTTAAGATTTTTATTTATTTATTTGAGAGAGAGAGTGTGTGTAAGAGAGAGAGGGAGACATCACGAGCAGGGAAGAGGAGCAAAGGGAGGAGCAGACTCCCCACTCAGCAGGGAGCCCAATGTGGGACTCCATCCCAGGTCCCCAGGGATCATGACCTGAGCTGAAGGCAGATACTCTACAGTTCAATGGCAGATACTCAACACCTAGGTTCCCAAGACATAATTTTAATAATGAACTCTACTCTGAGTTAGTGGATGAAAATTTCTTTGGTTAGTTAGTAAACTAATCACTCAGAACCACAGAAACTTTCATTTTTTAACTCAATGTCAAGAAAGTAGAATAAGTCAGCCAAGTGCCCAGGTGTCTGATGCTTTAGGTGATTAGGTGTGCAGGTGAGACCTATATGTGAGAATAACACAAATGTCTACAGATTTCTCAAATGACAGATCTTAGAGTCAGTGACTTGGGCCTCCAGTCAGTTACTTGCATCTGTGGACATGACCAGTTGACTAGTTAATGTTGCCTTCACTGGGACAGTGACACCAATCTGAGATTTAAAATAGTGATTTGAATGTAATGGTCTTTGAATGTGACATGTTTCAGGAGCTAAGAGGGATTATATGTCTGCCAACTACTTCTATTTATCTGCCATGTTGTTGCTCGGCAGCAATAAAAGATCTTCATTAGTATGCTAACCCAAAACTGAACTAAGTCTATACATGGTCTTTTTGTTAAAATATAAAGTTGCTAAGCATGCGAAGATAAAAACTGTTATGATGCATAATTCACTAAATAGAAGGAAAATTACCAAGGAGTTGTTTATAACAACAGTTGTAATAGCTAGACACATTCAGGCATAACTAAATTAGGACAGAAAGATTTCATCCATCCACCTGCTGTGATAGACCCATGAAATCATAAGAATCAAGGGACATATGGAAATAATGATCGCACTGATTGTCTTCTTTAAATGTCCTTGTGTGAAATAGAAGGATCAAACACAGGTCCTGGGAGCAATTTGCCTTTGCCAACTGAAACTTGGCCAAAAACAATTAATTTATATTGCATTCAACCATGAAGAACTGCAGAATATTTCCTCAGCTAAAACTTTACATTTTCTCATTACAGACTTATGATTATCTATTACTAACGGTTTAAGAAGGATCTAAATTAATTATAATACTTTTTTCAATCTGTGGAAATGATATTTCTAATAGTATTTAAGTCACCAGTTTCTAATTAAAATATATAGATATATACAGGAATAGGAATAGGGATATAAACCTGTCTTTTTCAACATACATAAATTGAGACAACAAATCTCAAGAATGAAAATCTAAACAAGCTCAAATAGTATGTAAAATTACCAGGAAGGTTAAAACCATTAAAGAAAAAAACTTTTCAGATATTAAAGCCCTTACAATAATCAAATTATTTTCTAATTTTCTGTTGTGATACCCAAGTAAATGGACAGATTTCTATTTTTGTTTGTCCCCCTAAAAAATAAGATTAGTATGGATTCTACAAGGTCACTGCAAATACATGATATTAAAACACAGCCAAATTCTGTGGCAACATAAATGTTTTTATGAGCAGCAGGTGTATTCTTTGAAAGATGGTAAAGCTATTAACAGCTCAGTAAGGAGTACATAATAATAGGCTGTTAACTCAGCCTCCCTTACAAGAGTATCAGGGAAGGACATTTGAAACCATTAAGACAAATGCATTTTAAAAAGTATCCAGTATGAATGCTTTATGAAGAGAGGTTCATTTAAACTTTACTTCATTAAAGTAATGAATGTAGTCTTCTTGATTTCAATATGCCTATCCAAAAGAATTATTTAATTGCTCCAAATAAAAATGCAATCATAATTTTGAAACCAAATATGTTCTAGTTTTGATAAATACTTGAAAAATGAATTCTAAGTTAGATTATTTTTTTTGCAAGTTTCAGAATTTGAGGTTTAATCCAATAAAAATTTATAATACCTAATACAGGTGTCTGCCACCTAAGAGTTTAATGAATGGGTGATTTCCTAAGATATTTTATATATTGTTGACATTTTAGTTGCTCACTTTGTAAAAATTGTGATTTAACTCCCATGAGGTCACCTCTAGGTATATGATTAATTCATCATATCTTTTACAACTGTAAACTATTTTATTTCTAAATTATTTCTATAAGTTTACTTATTGCTGTACATACATTTTCTAATGCTTTGACAGTTTCCCACATTTGAATTCTAGAATTTCATTATATGAGATTCATAGCTTGATTAGCTAATATAATATTCTTATTAGGTCTTTGAATTATCTCCATTTTAAAAAAACATTTAGAATTGTGATGGTGGTATAATCTTCATACAGAATGACCTTTCCAAAAATTGGTATATTTTATCTTAAGTATTTTTCTCCAAGTGGAATTACTGTGTTATAATGTATGAGAAGTTTTATACTTCTTTATGTATTTGTAGCTAGTGCTTTGGAAAATTTTAACTCTATTTTAGTGCTGGAAAAAAAAGTCAAAGGGGTTTTGGTTTTATTAGTTTATTGGAACTATTTTCATCCATAGAAATAAAAAAAATGAAGCTGTCAAAATATTTCTGATTATAGGCTATTTGTGAGGTATAGAATCTTTTGGGATGCTCAATGACTTATAACTACTTTTTGGTTTGTCAGCATTTTCAATAAGAGTTTCATAATAAATTATTTAATTTGATTTAGCTATAGAACTATGTAATGTTTAAAATTTAATAAAAATAGAAAAAAATATTTACTTTTATTTTTTCTTCCTTAGAGCTCTTGCTTTAAGTTTATGCTTCAGTGAAAAAAACAAAACTATACATCAGAAGAACCATTATTTAATAAAGATATTGGGAGTGATTTACTGTGGCAATGAGTATTATTTTTCCACAGCCCTCCTGAAAATAAAGAAAAAAATATACAGGAAAAAAGTATATATATTTCATTTAAAAATATGTTTACTATAAAAGTCTGAATGAGCTAAAACAAGCATTTATGTTTTTATAATTTCTACACTTAGCAGCAATAAAGTTTAGCTTAAAATAGCATTTCCCAAAGGTTTTCCCACAAACAGTATTCCAAGGAATATATGTTGTTAAGGTGAATTTTTTTAAAAAGTTCTATGATTGCGTAAATTTGGGTCTTCTGGTGCAGATTATAAATCATTCCATCATCATTTCAAAGTGAAGTTGAAACTGCAGATAGTTTATGGACAGAAATACAAGTGTAAGTAAAATGGAAAAAAAGATCAAGGAGACAAGCAGAGCTTTCAGAACATCTCTGAAAAAAGAGGTGAGGAAACAGGACTGGGTAGAAAATGTCTCAGATGGCAGTGCAATTCTGAAAGTTCTGGGCAGGCATTCGGGAGCCCCAGAGAGAACACTGTGTGTTAGAAGCATTGTGCATTTGTCAAGAATGGTTGGCTGGCATATCCTAGCTTAAAAAGTATTATAACATCTGAATGAGTGCATAAACACATAAACACATAATTTAGTTTTGTAGGTCTTTGAAGTTTCTACGAATATTGTTATACTGTATGTAGTCTTCTGAGACTGCCTTATGTTTCTAAGTTTATCATATTGTGACATTACACTGTTTATACCATTCATTTGTACATTATGTTCAAGCACATTTATACAGAGTATTCATTCATTTTCACTGCTATACATTACTCATGTCCCCCTATACTATAATTTAGTCCCTTTCTTGATGAAATTAATTTTTTAAACAATGTTTCCTAAAACAAGAAAGGGGAACCTTTTTGCACTGTTGGTGAGAATGCAAACTGGTGCAGCCACTCTGAAAAACAGTGTGGAGAATCCTTAAAATGTTAAAAACAGAACTATCTTATCATCCAGTAATTTCACTACTAAGTATTTACCCCCAAATGCAAAAATACTAATTCGAAGGGATACATGTACCTCAACAGCATCATCTTTTATAGCAGAATCATCTCTAACAGTCAAATCGTGTAAACAGCCCAAGTGTCCATTGACTGATGAATGGATAAAGAAGATGTGATCTATCTATCATCTATCTATCTATCTATCTATCTATCTATCTATCTATCTATCTATCTATCTAAATATATCACCTACACACACACACATATTTACATACATACACACACAACTGGGTGTTGTATGGAATTGTTGAATCACTATATTGTACACCAGAAACTAATATTATACTGTATATTAACTAATTGGAATTTAAATAAAAACCTAAAAAAAAAAACCCCAACCAATCAAAAAAACAAAAAAATGCTTGCTTAAACACTCTAGGATATTGTCTTAATCACACATGTAAGATTTTTAAGGTATATACATAGCTGTGAAATTGCTGAGTCATTGGATGAAAATAAATTTATAAATTACCCCAAATGATTTATCAATTTACACCCATTCTAACAAATAAGAGTTCCTATTGTTTCATATCATCTTCAATTCTTAAAAACATCAGATTTCTTAATTTTTCTAATCTAGTGTATGTAAAATGTTAGCTTATTGTGGTTTCAATTCACATTTTCTTTATTATTAATGAAATTGAGCATATTTTTAAATATAGGTTGATTTTTTTACTCATAATATCCATTTTATTTAGTCAATTTCAAGTTTTATAGGTTGATATTTTTTATTAGGTTGTACTTTTTCTTATTGTTTTATAAGATTTCTTTATGTATTTTTTTTTTTTAAGTAGGCTCCATACCCAGTGTGGTGGCCAATGCAGGGCCTGAACTCACAACCCTGAGATCAAGACCTGAGCTGAGATCAAGAGTCTGATGCTTAGCCAACTGAGCCACCCAGGTACCCCTTTATGTATTTTAGATAACAATTCCTTTGCTAGTTATATATATGGCATATATTTTCTACTTTGGGCTTATCTTTTTATAACCTTAGTAGGGTCTTTTGAAAGAAAGCATTCTTTAAATAAATTAATTAAAATGATCAATTTGTCTTTTATGATAATGACTTGCATTTCATTTATGAAAACTTTTCTTTACTCAAGGTGAAATAAATATTATTCCATATTTTTCTTCTAAAATGTTCTAAAAATACTCTATTTTAAAAGTTTGTTTTTCTTGGGGCACCTGGATGGCTCAGTCGATTCAGTGCCTGACTCTTGATTTTGGCTCAGGTCATGATCTCAGGGTCATGAGATAGAGCCCCGTGTCTGGCTCTGCTTTCAGTGGGGAGTCTGCTTGAGATTCTTTCTCTCCTTCTCCCTCTGCCCCTCCCCCCACTCTCTCTCTTTCTTACTCTCTTTCTCTAAAATAAATAAACAAAATCTTTTAAAAAAGTTTTTTCTTATCACATTTATGTCCTTAGAATACTTGGACTTAATTTTTATAAGTGGTTTGATGTAGGTATCCAGTTTGTTTCTTTCTTTTTTCTTCCAATGTAGATTGCCTCGCATGATACAATGAATAAGCCATCCTTTTCCTAATGATGTGTAGTGACACCTCTGTCATATGTTTAAGGCCCATACATATGTAGTTCTGCTTCTGGGTTCTCTGTTAGGATACGTTCATCAAGTTCTCTCACTTTGTAGCAACATCTCTTAGCATTAATGACTAAACTCTAGAGTAACTCATCATATCTGTCAAGGCATAATATCCCGACTTATTTTCATCAGAAATATCTTGTTCATTCATTGTCCCTCCATGCCTAGCCTGGAGCCCAACATGGGGCTCAGACTCACCACCCTGAAATCAAAACCTGAGCTGAAATCAAGAGTGAGACATTGACCTGAGTGAGCAACAGGTGTCCCTCATTCTCCCTCTTTTATTTTCATTGCCACATTAATTTTACAGTCAGTTTGTCAATTTCTACAAAAAGACATGTGAGAGTTTTTGTTAGAATTGGATTGAGTCTACATATCATTTGAGGGAAAAATGACCTCTCTATGACAGTCTCGCTGATCCATGAATGCAGACTCTCTATTTACTTGAGTGTTTTTAAATGTCTTGTTATAAAGTTTTACAATTGTTTTGCATGTATTGAGATATGTTTTTGTTTATTCCCCAATACTTCACAAATTATGTTGCTATTACAAATGTGATTTCTTTAAAAATTACGTTTGCTGCTTGCTGTTGGTAAGTAGAAATGCAACTGAACTTTTATAAACAGCCGCCTTGATACAGTCTAATTATTTAAACAACTTGTATATAAATTTGGTGAAAATTTCTATGGAGAAAGTCATATCTGAGATAATGTGAGTTTTCCTTTTACAGCTCATATTATGTTATATAATTTATTTTCATCTAATTGAAGTGGCTAGAACCTCTAATATTTAGTAGAAACAATAATAGGCATTTTCATATAGCTCCTGTTTTTAGGTGATTTACTTTAGTATTTTCTCCCTAAGAAGGATATTTTCTTGGTTTTAATTACCTTAAGGAAGTTGTCGTATGTTCCCAGTTCTCTAAGAATTACACTCAAGAATAGGTATTATATATTAAATCCCTTTTCTGCATCTATTGAGAACTTCCTCCTTTAATCTGCTAACAGAAATTATAAATTATTTTCTGCCAAAACTCTCATGCCTTATAATAAATCTACTCATAAATAATTCTACTCATTTTTTTGGTTGGCTTTTTTTATAATCTGCTTGATTTTTTGGCTAGTATTTAGTTTAGGATTTTGTAATTTTGTTTCTGAGATTTGCCTGTAATTATTTCTCTTACAGTTCTCTCTCAGGGTTATTCGGGTCACAAACGATTCTGTGTTTCACAGAATTCCCTCTTTTTTCCTGTTCTTTGGAAGTGTTTGCATATGTTTGGAATGATATGTTCCTTGAAACTTTGGTAAAATGACTTCTAAAACTATTTAAACCTGAAGATCTGAATTTTTTTTAAAGATTTTGTTTATTTATTTGACAGAGAGCAAGAGAGCACAAGCAGGGGGAGCAACAGAGGGAGAGGGAGAAGCAGGCTCCCCACTGAGCAGGGAACCTGATGTGGGGCTCCATCCCAGGATCCTGAGATCATGACATCCCGATGCTCAATGACTGAGCCACCCAGGCTTCTTATATTTTCATTTTGGAATAATTTTCCTTCTAACTGAAGCCATCCTTTAGGAGTTCTTACATAATAGGTCTTTTGATAACAAACTCTGTTTATCTCTAAATGTCTTTATTTTACCCTTGTTCATAGATGATTCTGGGTTGATGAATGGTCTCTATCAAAAATCTGAAGGTAATATTCTTTAATCTTCTGCTTTCTGTTGTGCTAAGAAGTGTGCTTTAATTTTAATTGTCATTCTTTATTCAACAGAATGATAGAGAAGTCTCACTAATTTAAAAATTGTCCTCTTTATTTCTTTATATGCTGCAGTTCTACTAAAAAGTTTCTAAACCTAATGTGAGTTATTTTTCCTATTTTAAATATGTTATACTTTGTGGATTCACCAGTTCTAGAAAATTCATAGTTGTTATGAGTGTAAGTATTGCATCTCTCCAGTCCTTTTGTTTTTTCTTAGAATCCACTTCAGTGTATACTTGATTTTGTTTTTCTATTTTTCACATCTCTATTCTTCTTTTATAAAATTTCCTTGTCTCTTTGGGCTGAGTTCTAGGCAACATTTTCAAATGTATCTTCAAATTTCCTAAATGTCTTCTCTTATTATTGTTTATGCATATATACATTTTATATATGTATACATATATACATATGCATCTTATATACATAGACATATATATAATTTATATATAAATGAATAAATGTCTAATCCATTGGTTGAGTGTCTTCTTAGAATAATCACATATTTTCATTTTAGAAGGTCCCTTTTCCCCTAATCTGTCTATTCTTCTCGTTTCTCATTCTCATGATTGCTTTTGCTTTTTTTTTTTTTAACATTCTATATATAACCGTTCTATGTATGATTCTTTAACATATTTAGTCCGTGGGGTTCTAAATCTGTTGCTGACTGTTTCTGACGACTCATTCATGTCTTCTTGCTTTCTCTTGTGCTTGGTGTTCTTTGATTATGATATTATTGCCTCATCATAGCCTGTGGTGTCATTGAGACCTACATGTTCTCCAGAGAGGATTTGCTTGTGTCTGTGAGTCGCAGGGGGCTCCTGATGAAATGGTGCCACTTCAGTTCTCCTTGAGCATCTTGGCTCAGCACAGGAAACCGAGAATGAGTGCCCCCTCCTAGCTGGTGGCTTCATACTCTAATTTTTATAATGGTGCTTTTAGAATACTGAGAAATCTGCTCTCTGAGAAAGCCCATCATATTAGACTGACAGCGTCTTTCTCCTCTACTCTCAGACTACTATGATGATGATGATGATTTTGGACAGGAAAAAACAAATACTTGAATTTTTCCTTTAGCTTTTGTGAGACCAAAATAACCATTGAGAGTATGCTTTATATATACCTATTTATTTTGCCAAGGAAGAGCCTTTAAGAATACTTAGTCTGCCATCATTCTAGAAAATAGTAAGTCACTTTCTCCCAAGAATAAGTGACATAGAGCCTTTTTTCAATAGAATCCCCAAAAACATAGGAGAAAAGAAAGTGGAAGTTTCGGAGTAACAAATCATTTCTTCACACAATCACCCGTATTTCAATTTTTATTGAATCATTACATTATATCTGGCCAAGTACTAGATGCTGGAGATGCAAAGCTGCATCAGACATGATTTCAAGATGATTCACTATCTAGCATGTGGAGATAAGCATGGTCACAGAAGGGTCTGTACTAACTTGCAATTCCCTTTTGTCCCTGCAAAAATCTTCTTTACTTTGCAACTGACATATATGTTTAAAATAAAATAAAATTATAATGAAAGGTATACAAGAACTATAGTTGATTTTAAGATACACATCTAATTATAGATCTACATTTCCTGAAATGTTTTATATTTTGAAATAATGCGCTACTTCACTGAGATTCATCCCAAACTAAATATTTTGGGAAATAAAATTTATGAATCAAATGTACTATTGTGATTGCAAACATTTTAAAGAAAGACATTTATAAACACCTTTCTTGATTTGGGCATTTAAAAAGGAAAGTAAATGGATGAAAGGCATAAAATTAATTAATTTCCTGAGTGATGGATTGGGTAAAAATAATTGAAAGTTTAAATGCTATTAATGAAAGACATAAAGATATTCTGTAATTGTCAAAGACGTGATATTTCTAATGACAGTTAATTATATCTTAAGCATATTTAACCAAATATAACAAAGCACCACTTAAAATATTTAGTATCATCCTTAACCAGAATCTGCGGTGTTAAACAGCACCACACATATCAATGTTCTATAGATATTTGTTGAATGAGGGAAAGAAGGAAGGAAGAAAGGGAGGGGAAGAGGGTGGGGGTGAGGGGCTGGCTTGCTTCTGCACTGTGGCAGCCTGTCTCCTTTTCCACCCCTTACTGTATTCAAGCTTAGTGAACTGACTCTTCCTTGAACCCGACAACTTCCTTGGGTTTCTTCTCTGTCTTGGGTTTTCACAAAAGTTCTCTTTGCCTAGAAGGCTTTTGTCTTCCCATTTTGCCACAGCTGTTAATATTAAGTGTCTCGCCATTGAGGGCTGGTACCTAAGCCAAAAATGAAAATGTTTTATCTCTTTAATTATTTAAAGTTGTATCCACAAAGGATTTTTATTTTTATTTTTTTAAGATTTTATTTATTTATTTGACACAGAGAAAGAGATCACAAGTAGGCAGAGAGGCAGGCAGAGAGAGGAGGAAGCAGGCTCCCCGCTGAGCAGGGAGCCCGATGAGGGCCTCAATCCCAGGATCCTGAGACCAAGACCTGAGCCGAAGGCAGAGGCTTTAACCCACTGAGCCACCCAGGCACCCAACAAAGGATTTTTATTACAGAAAATCACTTAACTCTGAATTCTAATGTAACTTTAGTTGCAAAAGAGTCTTGGATTTAATGTTCAGGGTAAGGCATAGCATGAAAAAAGAAATTCTGGTTTTGCTGTCAGACAGGTAGCAAAAATGTGTAGCTCAGGGACATAAAATACATTTTAGTTCCTTCTTTCCATTGCTATCCTTGTTCTTCTCTTTGTCTTATATAAAACAAAATATTGATACAAGGTAAAATATTCATTTGTAAGAATAAAAAAGGAGTAGGTATTTTCGATTTCTGTATTCTGCAGATGACAATACTTGGGCCAAAAATTGGGTTCAAAAGTTGTTGCAATTAAGTGAAATTGAGAAATAGATTTTATTTTTTAACAATAAACTATGTAACACTAAAGTTAGAAAATTAGATTTTTCCTCAGATATTACTCAAGTAGAAAAACATGAGTGTTTTAAAAAATAAAGGCTATTGAATAAATCAGTAGACAATAGTGTTAACCAATGTTGTTTTGAAGGCAGAATATGGGCTTATATTTTGCGTTGCAGACACTTTGTTTCCAATCATCTAATTTAACAAGGGATAGAAATCAGAGACTCTAAGTGAATGTGTTTTGAAATGTCTTTTTGTAGTCTGCTACAAATAAACACCTTAAATGAATTTCCTAAAAGTCCCAGACTCATTCAATCGAAAGACCACTTCCTTAATAAGTTCATCTAATAAAACAAACAAAAAAATACTTCCTGTCTATAGCTTTTGTCAAAAAGGCTTTGTCAAAAAACATGGTAGGATTTGTAATTAAAAGATGAAAATGATCAAGTTGGTGACCATTACAAAGGAAGGAGTTCAAGTTTCTTTGGCCCTTTCACAAAGTCATATCCTGACCTCAATATGTAGCATGCCTGGGATATACTTTCTATCACTTTATATAGTTTGTCTTTGTTTCAAATTGTGCCTTCAGCTTCATTTTCTTCTAGAAAATTTTACGAACTTCAAGGTGGCAAATAGTAGACAAGACAGAATTACAGCACACCGGTTGCACCGGGCAATGTGATGGTAACAGGACACTCAGCTGATGTGGAGACTGGTTCAGTGCGATCCGTTAAAAACAAAGGAGTTGATAAACACTGACACACAAAAAACAGGTTTTCCTAAGATTACAGATAACTACTCCTAATTGACGATTTTCACCATTTTTCCCGTAACTTTTCAGTGACAGTAACATCATCACACACTGCTTCATTTTATGAGAACCAATGTCCGCACGACAAGCGGAGCTAATTGGAGAGGGTTCCGAGTCACCTTTTTTAGAGCAACGCCAACTGGATTACTGCTTTCCCCAGAGTGACTCTTCCACAAGAAAGACAATCAGGAAATGCTCTCCAGTCCATTTTAATATGAAATACCAAAGCTTAGAAATCCCCTGTAAATAATTGAAGGCAACCATTAGGAGGAGAGCCAACTATTCTCTTAATGGAGAAGTCATGGGGGACAATGAGCAGAGAACCTCTCTGAAAAGTCCAAGGAACATTTGGTGGTTTATAATTGATTTTTCTGGGCAGATTTCCTTTTTTCTCAAATAGTAATTATATCAGTGTCATTAATAATGGCTGTTGCAAGGGGCCTGCTTTATTCTCCAAGGAAAAAATTATATCTGGTCAGAGAAGCCTCATAATTATTTCTACTTATTTGAAACAGATAACAGACTTAGGTTTTTTTCCCCCCTCATTTGAGAATCTAAGACACTTAAGCTTTCCCCTGAGGAATCAGGATAATAATAGCAGAGCCGGGAAATGAAGCAGCTTACTACACATCACTTACTATGCGGGAATAAGCTAAAAGAGTTCTGCTGTAATAGTTTAACTCCCAGAGCACTTTTGTAGTAATTATTTTTTCTAAATTTTAGAGGTCTGATGCATTTCTTGAGGATGTTAAGTATCTTTCTAAATTAAGAAAGTAAGGCATTTTCTCAAACAAAATTTCCTTGTGAAGAGATGTACTGATTAACAATTAGAAAACATGAGCCAAATATCAGAGTTTAGAGGATTGGCTGAAGCAGAAAAAGGCTGTTTTTAGCCTTGCCTTTATTAAGATATTTATTTGAATGTATCAGGTATATGCAAATCTAGATATAAACTTCTTGAGAAATGACCTTTATTTAATTTTATATTTACACACACACACACACACACACACACACACACATACACAAATACCCATATTCATGCAAGACTTTTGCCCAGTTTTTTCCATACTATGAGTTGATCTATTAATCTTCCCATGGTTCCTTATAAAACTACGTGGCACAACACTTGATATATTTTTTGATATTTTAATTAATACTTATTTGGGAAATTTTTCAAATATTTTATTTTTTTAATGACCTGAGAAGGCACTGTGTTGGTTCATAAAATGAAGTTTAGAGATCTCTTTCATAAATTAAATTTTTAATTATTTACAAAACATTACTTTCCTGTATATCTTTACTATCTAAGAGTATTTATATAGTGAGAGAAGACTTCTGTTGTTTCTAAAGGGAGCTTTATCCTTTTTTATGGCCAGGGGAATTGTGCTTTCAAGGGATCTGGTCTACTTCAACTATGAGAAATTGTTGAGGCACCTGAGTGGCTCAGTGGGTTAAAGCCTCTGCCTTTGGCTTACTTAGGTCATGATCTCAGGGTCCTGGAATCAAGCCCTGCATAGGGCTCTCTGCTCAGCAGGGAGCCTGCTTCTTCCTCTCTCTCTGCCTGCCTCTTTGCCTACTTGTGATCTTTCTCTCTCTGTCAAATAAATAAATTTAAAAAAAATCTTAAAAAAAAGAAATTGTTAAGTTCTTGCAAGAGTCAAAGCAACATATATCCTTTTTTAAGATTTTATTTATTTATTTACTTATATATTATATAAGGTCAAAGGTATAAGTTTTTCTGCTTAAGCTTCATCATGAGGATTATGAATGGGTTTGTTTACTTGGAAATATAGTTAGGTTTTTTATTTTACTTTTATTTTAGAGATAGAAAAACAACTACATGGGCTATTTAAATGACATAACTGAATTATTTGGAAAAAAAAGAGATCTGTTATATGTACGAAGTTGGGCTTATAAATGTTGAATTTTAGGCAGCTTAGTGCAATCTTCTACAAAATTCTAAAAAATGAAATGGCCATATCATTGAACTATCCAGAGTATGTTTTAAAAGCCATGGTATTTCAGAATAGTTACAGGGCATTTCCTTGAGACAATATTCTGTTGAAGCCAAGTTAAAGCACCAGAGATCCTTCCGAGAAGACCGATATAGTAGCCAACTTCTAAGATTTACCCTAACAATCTCCCTCTTCTAGTGTTTATACCATAATGCAGTTCCCTCCCATGTTTTACCAGGGTTGGTCTATAGGACCAATAGAATATGACATAGGTGATAGTAATGCTAAAATTAGATTATAAACGATATTGCACTCCTTTTTACATGTGATCAAGCCCACCTGATGAGCAAGTGAAGTTTCCGCTCACATGAATAAGCTTAAAAAAAGGTTCCCTAGCCTCAGTTTCAGCTGACTACAGCCCAAAATAGCTTGACTACAACCTCATGGAAGACTTTGAGCCAGAACCATGCTGCTGAGCCACTCTTGGATTTCTGATTCTTGGCTACTTCATGAGATAATACACATCCATTACTTTAGGCTGCTAAGCATTTGGGTAATTTGTTATATAGTAACAGAGAACTAATACAGTTGATCTTTAGATGAGGCTAATGTTCAGTATCTTTTCCTAAAAGGGTAACCTATTAAATAACATCTTCCAAATGGTGGTACTTTCTGAGACAATATGGAATATTAGAAGAAAGCTGGTCTTGCATTCAGGACACCTGTATTGTGGTCTTGGCCAATGTCACAGAAGCCACAATTATTCTGGTTCTAGCGTGCTAATATATGCCAGGTTAAATTTGCCCTAATGACCATATTTTTAAATTCTTCAAAACTAAGAGGATTTTCACACTTTCCGTTTGGAAATCCCTTTGCAAATGAAATCTTTATTTACCACAATATTGCCTACTTTTTGATATCTGCCTATTTTCAAAAGTGATTAATAAATAGAGAAGACTGCTATCGCAAGGATGGTAGATGGTAGAGGAGGGAAAGAGAATGTTTGGTTGCCACATATCGTCTGCATAATCCACTTTGGCCTTTATGGAGTAAGAGAAAGACAAAGGAGAAATGAGAACCAGGAGGGAAAACATGAAAAGTGGGCATGTTAGAGTAACTTACCCCAACTAGATAGCAATGAAATAATAAAATCTGCCAAAATAAGCAGAACATCATGCTTAAAGGATTGTTCTCATATATAAAAAACTTGTTTTAAACAGAAGAGCAAGAATCCTGTATCATAATATAGCCCAAGTTGTCAGCAATATATTTAATATATATTTAGAAGGCATAATCATAATACAAGTATTTTTCTATCTTTCTGGCCATACTACTACACATTTATATCTAATTTGTAAGAAAAAAATTGTTCCTTATTTAATGATAAATGTTTTACAGTTCAAGAACTATGAAATTCACATGTTAAGAAAATGATTTTGTGATTTCCAAATTAAAATGTAATCATATGTTTATACTAAAACTTCTTCCGTGACAATACAATAATATTATGGGATAGTATCGGCTGGTTAACATTCACATGGATGGTATTTTTTAAATGTAGGAACTGGTTCTACTCTGTAGTTTATACTACATAATGTATTAGCTACTATCTTTATAACTCTTTGGTTTATTACCATATCATCTATAGAACTGAATAATTCTTTTGGTGCTATTTAAATAAGTTATCATTCTGTTTGGGTAACAGAAATTTAAAGGATCTTTTTGTGCAGGGACTGAAACCATTAGAAACCCAAACTATTACCAATATTTTATCTAATACCAATTTTAGTATGGTAAATGTATCGAATGTCTATTCTTCCCAAGTAGTAAGATGGTTTATATTTAAAATTATTGTTTAATTTATTCTTCACAATAGCTTATTTGGTTGCTATCATTTCTCTCATAAAAGATGAGGAAATTCAAGTTTAGGGAAATAGTAATTGCTATGGTCATACAGTTAATGAGTGTCAAAGTCTGAATTTGAACACCGATTTGTCAAAATCTACTATGATGACAGAGTATGACTTCCTTTGATTGTCAAGGAGCTGAAACAGACTTTTAAAAGAATATCACAAGGCCATTTTCAAATTGGCTGAGGGAAATTGAGAAGTTTAAGGGCTTGTCCAAGGTCTACAACTATTTAGAGGCAGAGTTGGTAGTAGAACTACCCAGTTCAGTTTCATTTCAATTGCTTTATTTTTTTTTAATTATAGGACACTTTTGTTTTTATGGGTCAAATATTTTATTTCACAAATATGAGGATGAATTGACCAAAGAGACACCCATAACTAAATAAGGAATAGAAGAAAAGTGAAATAAATAATAATCTAGTCACTTTTATAATGTTTTGTCAATATCTAAATATATTTTTATTACAGGTTCTTTCTAAGTGGCCAGTTGGAGGCTAAAATCTAAGTCGTACTCATGAAGAAGGTAGGTGTCTCTCAGCTAACAGCTAATTAACATGTCTTAAAATGAGTTAATATAAGTAGTATATCCAGTAAATATTAGTATTATTATTTTTTTTCATAATTCAATTTAGTTATTAACACCATGACTTTGCTTTCTACCTTCAGTCAAGATTGGAAAAGTAGTTTCAAGGGTCAGAAATGTGCACATTTTAGCTTCCAACTCCTTTTTGTTTTTCTAACTTATCTGACAGAAATCAAATGTTGGTCTTGCAGTAAATAAGGGCAGATTTCCTAACTCTGGATACACTACAAATCTTGAATGTTAGACTTCCCCGCTGGCAGTGAAAAATCTGCAAATCAAGTCAAGGAGCAGAGGCGCAGAGCAGCTCACATATTTCTTTGGACAATTTTTATAAAAAGGTTGAATTTTCTTTATAATATGACAATATTTTGAGATCTACAGAGCTAATAAAAACGGTGCTTAAAAATTCATAGTTTAAATACACGTACACAAAAGTATTTATTGAAGTGAGCTATTTCTGGGAGGAAAGCCCACCAAACTCCTGATTGGTTACCAAGAAAAGTTGCTATTCTGCCTTACCCTCTGCATGATCCTGTATGGTTCATATTTCCTCTAGGTATATTCCCTAAGTAAATCCCTCAAGGAAAATGGAGACAAACAATGCATTCTGTAAACTGCCTCCCCATCTTTTATAGGAAATAGCTCAAGATAACTTCACATGATCTTTCATATAATTACAGATTTCTTATTAAGTGCTGGATGAAAGAAAGTAGGAGAGTATCAGAAGAGAAAGGGTAAGTTTATGAATTGGTAATTATGTTTGTACTTCTGGTCCCACACTGTAATTGTTTAAAGAACAAGCAAAAATATAGTTGTATTTTTAACTGCATTTAAAATAAGCAAATCTTACATTCTTCCCCAGGGAATATGATTCAGTCAACATTTTAATAAGGCCAGTGATCAGGGAAAAACTTGCTAAGGGTTAGATAACACAATATAATTGCAGCTTTTAGTTTGAAATTTATATTAGAAAATCTGGCAAGATTTACCTACGGGCATTATATAGTAGTATTTACTCTTTCATCATTTTAGGATGGAAAGTTAGATGTCTGCTTTGTATATTTAACTTTTAAAAGTAGCAACATTATATTTACATTTTCTGCTAATGGAAGAGTAGTTCTTTGAAGGCTGAATGCAATATGAATTCAAGGCAGCACTGTATTAGAAGAATTGGTGTCTGTTAGTGAGATTTTTTTGTCTGATTTTTACCAAACTATATCAGAAATTTAGAGGAAGTTTGAATTTGTGTCCTTGTTATTCCTCAGAAGGTATTTTCTGAAGGAATGAAAATATAAAAGAAAAATACTATTTTTGCATGCTCCAAGACTACACTGATTTTTGAGGGGCATCAGCCCAAATATTTTACCCAGAATAGTTTCTAGCATTCCTTCCCCCCACCTTACCCTCACCTCCAACTCAAAGGGATATTTGGGATCCTCTGATAATTTGATATTGTGGTGGCTTCTATAACTTCTACTCAAAGCTATATATTATACTGCATTATTTCTTCCCTCTTAACAATAACTTTTAAGAGAAGGTAGAAATTCATGTGAGTAATTAATCATTTTTATTTTATTTTATTTTATTAAGATTTTATTTATTTATTTGACAGAGAGAGAGAGAGAGACCACAAGTAGGCAGAGAGGCAGGCAGAGAGAGAGGAGGAAGCAGGCTCTCTGCCGAGCAGAGAACCCGATGTGGGCCTCGATCCCAGGACCCTGAGACCAAGACCTGAGCCAAAGGCAGAGGCTTTAACCCACTGAGCCACCCAGGCGCCCAGTAATTAATCATTTTTAAATAGTTTTATTTTTCTCTTAGAAATGTAAAACTTGGTCATAAAATATAGATTGTTGAAGAGATTGGATGATTCTTTCATCCTTAAGGTTTTTACATACTTTCCTGTAGTTTTTCAAATATTTCATATTTTCATTGGAAACATTAAATCCCTCATTCTTTCATTACTCTTACTGATTATCTACTATCACCTTGCATAGCAAAGCAAGACACACTAAAAATAATAAGCTTACATTATCATGGGATTTCAGAATTGGAAAACAACTTAGTTTACCCTAACCTCATCAAAAAAGACAGACGTGAAATCCAGGAAAGTGACGAGGAAGCAGTTTAAGAAAAGGATGACCAGGAATATGAAAGCAACTGACTCTGACTTTAGGATGGGAAATGGAATTAAAACATGGACCTTAGAACTGATTGAAATATAACACAGCAAGTCGGCAGAAGCATGGTTAGTGAGTGTGCAGCCTTACCTAGTACTACACAGAACATCAGGCTGCCACTGCTCTTCAGGTGACTATGTTTCACCAAAAGAATCCCAGGCCCTTTGAACATGATGGAGGGAGTATTGTTTTATTGTTCTTGGAAACAGCACATACATTTTTGACACTTATTATGTCTATAATCTTCATTTCAGTCTGTAGAAAGAGGTATATGCTAAACTTTTGAATGAAGTATAGAGTACTTCATTCTCCCCACTTCTTTTTTCCTTTTTTTGAAAGATGTACCAAAACTTTCACATGCTAAGCCCAACTTCTTTCATTTCAAGTGAATCAATTTCTCAAAGCAAACAAAAGATAAAGATAGTAGAACTTTTAGGAAGATGGAGAGAATTTCAAGCTAGAATAGTTAGTAGACTTGCAATTTTCATGTGCGTGCATACTCTGTGCTTGATGGAATAGTGTAAATACCTTTAAAATTTCTATTTTGATATGTGAAAACCACACAGATGCTGATTTTGATGCAGCGCTGGCGTCAGTCCCAGACTTGCTATCACAAGAATCTCTGCTCCAGGCACGGTGGGACTCCCTGGGTTCCCAGGCTTCTATGCAGTGTGGTGTTTGCTGCGCAACACAGAAATTGGCTATGAAATCTCTATATTGAATGTTTGTATCGGTAAATTCCCTGGTTGTCCATTTTCTATCAGGTAATGTTGTTTTAATTAGTACCAAATGCTCATATCCAATTTCTCTGTGGTGGACATCGCAACAAATAAGGATTACGAAAAAGAAAGGAAAAAAAAAACAGAACACAACACATTATTTAACAGCTCAGGAATTTACTGATTTCCATTAGAAGCACTCAATTCTAACTGAAACTGACTTGGTTCTTTATTTATGGCATTTTGCTTCAAACTAAAATTTCAGGTTCTAATATCATATGCATCGTATAGCATCTGTAGAGTCTTAGCCAGTTATAAAGATGGCGCAATGTTTAAGTTCATGAGTAAGTTTAAAGGGTTGTGATTATTTTCCCTCTCTACGCATACGGTAAAGTGAGGTAACAAAGAATCAGGGCCTCCGAAGACTTACAATTCAAAGCTTGGTCCTTGGAGCAATGCTGCTAGCATTCCCTGGGAAATCTTTCCTGATGTAAATCCCATCCCATTCCCCATGCTGCCAACCCACCTCCAGTCAACTGAGTCATCATCCACATTTCAAAAAGCTCCTCGTGTGCTCCAGGTGATCCTTATGCCCGCCTCAATCCCACTTTCCTTAGTTCCTGTGTAATAACCACACTTGGGTTTACATGCAAGTTTACATTTAGATTGCAAAATGTGCAAGTTAGAGGCACCTGGGTGGCTGAGTCAGTTAAGCACCTGCCTTCCACTCTGGTCATGACCCCAGCATCCTGGGAATTGAGCCCCATGTAGGGCTCTCCACTCAATGTGGAATCTGCTTCTCCCTCTGCCCCTCTCCCTGCTCGTGCTTTCTTTCTCTGGCTCTGCACTCTCTCTCTCTCAAATAAGTAAATATAATCTTTAAAAAATGTACAAGTTATAGATGGCCACAGGGGAATGAGGGTGCAGAGAATGGAGGAGGTACGTTTCTGTACCTAAAGAGTGGATGAAGGTAAGAGTAGCAATCATGGAAGTGAAGAGAAAGTTCTCTTCTTCCCTTGGGCTAACACCAAGTGAAGGAAATACAACAAAAGAAAATGAGGAATGTACACTGAACATTTTTTTTAAAAGGAAGATTTTTTTCTTTCTTCAGTTGATTATTTCTTCAATAATTTCTTCATATATTTTTAATCAAATAAAGATGCAGATTTACTGATTATATAACTTTAGGAAAAAAGAGCAATATTTATTGAATTATTATCTGGGGAAAAACGATATTGAGAAAGTAGAATAAGAGAGGAGGGGAGAAAGAAAGAAGTTTGTATAAAGTTTGGTATTGAGAAGTACGTGACTTCATAAAGTACTCCATGAACGCAATCTTCNGGGAGAAAGAAAGAAGTTTGTATAAAGTTTGGTATTGAGAAGTACGTGACTTCATAAAGTACACCATGAATGCAATCTTCTCTCAAAAGAGGCTACCTNGTACGTGACTTCATAAAGTACTCCATGAACGCAATCTTCTAAATCACCCCTGGGAGATGAAAATATTTCCCATAATTAAACATTTCCTACAAATCTCCTCCCCCCTCCTTTTTTAAAAAACAATACACTGTCCTCATGACATGAACTTATAAAATTTTATACAATACTAATAGGTACTTTATTGGTAAACTAGGTGAAACAGTGACAGATACATTAATTATTTAATGTAGATAGTATTGACCATGTAGACATAAGAAAGGCTTCCTTTCTCATGAGTTCTCTTGAACAAAAATCTAAAACCTGCTGACTCTGGTAAAAATTAACAAGAGAACTTTTAAGGAAAAGACTTTACCAGTCACAGTGTCTTTAAATACTGGATGTAAGAATAATGAACTGTTATAAGGGATTCATGTTTGCAAAATGAGCTACCAGTTGTTAATTAGTGGAGTTGTACAGCACCCTGGTGAAATAGGTATGTTTTATCGCTGCCATTTTACAGATGTGAAATGGGCATTGGAGAGTAATGAAGTGTTTGGCCTCAGGGAACCCAGAAAATCAGCATCAGCAGAAAGCACTGACTTTTTTGAGACATCCAATTGTGATGCAAGTACCAAGGCCAGCATTAACAACCACTTACTGGCTGTATGATTTTGATAAAGGTACATACCTTTATTGTGCTTTAGTTCCCTCATCTGTAAAATGGGAAGAGGAATAGTATTGATCTCAAAGTGCTGTTATTAGGATTACATTATTCGATCCATGAAAAACACTTTTGAAAGTACCTAACATGATACTAGCCAACTATTGTTGTCCATGAATTATTAACTGTGTGCCTCTCTGGGTGCTGGAGATGTGAAAGTAGAGGGGAAATCCCTGCCCTCTTGGACTGACATTCTACTTATTAACAGAGCATCTTTTTAGCTGATGGACACATGTGTGGGGGTCTTTATTATGAACAGGAAGAAACAAGGAGTTCTGGTGGCTTTCTGTCTCTTTCTCTCTCTTTTTCTTTTTCTTTTTTTCAATTGCTGGGGTAATTTCACAGTGGCTGGGTGACTTTTTTCAATTTCCTATGAATGAGTTCTGAAGAAGGAGAAGATTTTTACTAATTTCTTTAGAATATGACTGAAACCAAACAGTGTTTTAGTGTTAGGCACTGACTGAGTGTTGGGTGCCAAAGACAAACAAGAAATGGTCTCCTTTCTTCAGGAGTTCACACATAGTGAGAGAGTCAGAAATACATATAAATGACTCTAATGAAGACTAACTTTGAGGGGTTCCTCAATGGTGCAGTCGGTTAAGTATCTGACTCTTGATTTTGGCTCAGGTCTTGATCTCAGGATCCTGAGATCAAACCCCGAGTCAGGCTCAGCCCAGTTGGCTTGAGACTCTCTCCGCCCCTCCTGCTTGTGCTCTCTCTCTCTCAAATAAATCTTCAAAAGAAAAAGACTAACTTTGATAAATAAAATAAAAGGACAAAGAAGCAGGAGAAAGAAAAGTGGCTTGGGCAGAGGACAAAAGGAGAGGAAAAATTAAGAATGAGAACAAAAAGAGAGAGGGAAGGAGTAGAGATAAGGAAAAGGCATGTTTGATACTCAATGGACTTTTTGATGTTTTGTGACTGCAAGAGGGTGTGCAGATTTTAGAGGTGGAGACTGAGGGGATGGAAGCAGATAATGTTTTAGTTTTGCTGAAAAAACATTCTAGGCCCAAGATAGAGTTGCTCCTACCTGGGGTGCCACATCAGCAAACTGAAGATGATTTTTGTATCCCTGTAAATTGTTTGACCAGAAATGCAGTATATCTAGTCAGCCAGTCCCCAAATGCCAAACCAGCTCTATACTTCTTTCCTCCTTTCTTCTCATCCCAAATAAGATTAAATATGTGGCCTCAGCCAATCAGATATTTTCAATTTTTCTCTTCTTCGTTCTTACCCTTTAACCTATAAAAGTTTCCTGCCTTCTACCATTTTGCAGTTCTCTGAGACTGTCCACTTCTTGAAGTAATAAATAAGCCGTGTTTGTATCACCTAAATTGTCTTTTTTTTAAACCGTTCCCTCATTATGAATAGGCTCTACTGTGTTAGTAAGGAAATATGAAAGAGGAGTTTTATGGTAACATATCTGACTTTCTTAGTTTAAGTGCCTTTTCATGTTCAAAATTTATTCACCTGAGTGTAAAAAAATGAAACACTTTTTGAGTATGAAAAATGTAACTAAGAATTAGGGGGTATAATTAACTGAACAGACAATATCTAATTAGTTGTAATCAACAAGCATAATGTTTTCTTTTCCATACCCTTCTCATCACACACAGAAGACAACTTAGGGTCTTAATTTTTATATATAATTATAATGTGAAGAATATTGTTCCTGGTGGTAAAGTATTTTTTTTAGATGTGTGTGTGTGTGCATTTAATTTCAGTAGACATAAATGAAAAACTATAATTATTTGGGTTATGGGATAACATATCTATAAACTGTATAGATGTACATTTTGAAACAGCTAGAACTAAAGATTACTTTTCTAGATCCTTTTTTTTCTTTTACAGATGAAAAAACAGGACTAAGAAAGTTAAGATCTGAGCCAAAATCAAGTTTTTGAACACCCAGGCCAAGGCCTTTTCTAATATTACACATTCCCTGAGAAAGGGTCACTGGTAACACTGGTAATAACAGTATGTTGTTTGACCTCAGATATTTGTAGACACTTCACATTCTAAGCAGCTTAACTTCTTTCCTGATTTACAGAATAACGCTCTTAAGGAGAACATAATAAAACAGCACGAATTCCTGAGAGAATGGTATAAATATTGATCATTTATGGATTATGAGTTTGCAATACAGAGTAACTTTGATTAAAAGGACATGGAAGTTTTAAAGTGCCTTAAATTAAAGACTGAGGCACCAATATTAAAGACTGAAGAGAATATGAATAGTATAACGAGTCGAGGCTTAAAATTCTTTCACAGTTCCCTGAGCACCAAAGTACCTTAGTTAATAGTTGGTGAGCCACCAGACCCCCCTGGATCACCTTTATCTGTTCCTGCTTCCGCTCTCCCAGCATTTGTTTTTTTGACTGTAAAGGCTTGTATCTGGCACCTTCTTTACAGACCTAAACATGGGTTACTAAAGCCACTACAGAGAGCCAGAAGTGCTGGTAATTTTTTTTTTTTCTGTACACCTCATTAGGACCTGTGGCCAATGATTGCCTGGAGACAGAGTATGGCAGCTCAGCTTCTTTCTCTGCACAGGATGAACTCCAAGATGTAATTTATACTCCCTTGGTCACTCTGAGTTTCACTGCATTTTCTTCATAGTCCTGTTCTCCCTTCTCTATCAGTTTTCCTGGGAGCTTTTTTTTTTTAAATAGATTTTATTTATTTATTTATTTGAGAGAGAGCATGAGAGNGCATTTTCTTCATAGTCCTGTTCTCCCTTCTCTATCAGTTTTCCTGGGAGCTTTTTTTTTTTTAAATAGATTTTATTTATTTATTTATTTGAGAGAGAGCATGAGAAGGGGGAGAGTCAGCAAGAGAAGCAGACTGACTCCCTGCTGAGGATAGAGCCCATGCTCTCTGGATCCTGGGACTCCAGGATCATGACGAGAGCCGAAGGCAGCAGTCACGTAACCAACTGAGCCACCCAGGTGGCCGTCCTGGGAGTTTTCTTAATTAATCACTTGCTTACAAAATCCTGTCTCAGGGTTTGCTTATGAGCAACTAGATAGAAGAGAAAAAGCAAAGCTATTTTGGACTCATCCATTCATTAACCCATCCATGTTTATCTATGCTTGCTTCTTCCCTCTCTCTTCCTTGCCTCCATCCATGTACTTTAGTACCCCATCCCGCTCCAACTCAACAAGCAATATTGGAGACAGCATGGTGTACACTCTGTTCCATTCCATATTTCTCTATATTTATATAATCATATATACATATACACATAGAGCAGGATATTTGTGTTCCAAAATTAGGATCATTTGTACATATATTTCTTTGTATCTTGCTTTTCTTACTGAACAGTATTTACGTTCCTAATAAAGAAGGAAATTAGCACTTTAACTAAGAGTTCTATTGTAAGGTGTTATAAATTTTACAAAAATATTTGCGTGGAAGCAGAAATCATGTTATAGATGCATATAGATAAAATGCATAGTTACAATATGAAGCCATAGTTGGAAACAGTTTTAATCCTATCAATCATTTTATGCTCGCTCTGAAAGGTTTGATATTCTAACACCTTTGATTAGTTGCCCATACACTGTGTATTTACATACGAAGAGATATGATTTTTATTTAGTTTAGCAATTCCAATGCTATTGTATGCTTGTTCTATGTTGTATTAAATGTCAAATATTTCCTTAATTCTTTCTTAAATGATTTCTAATACTGATTTAGTGTGTTTTTCATCTTTAGGTCTGTTTATAAAATTAATCTTTAAAACCCACTATAAGGGCTGATATCTTCATTTCCCTTTTGTAAATGTGAAGTATGAAACACAGGGAGATTAATTGAGTTTTCTTGGGCACAAGCTTAATGAGAGTCATAATCAAAACATGAGTTAGGAATCCTCGGCTTCTAACTCCATGTTTACTACATGTGTAGTAGTAACTCCATTAGCACGGGATCATTGCCATTTTCTTACAAAATAAACTCCTTCATAACATTATCTATCATTAAAACATGGGAATTATGTAAATTGCCATCTTTCAGAATATTATTGATTTCCTAAAAATGTGATTGGATGAATATGGTTCCCCTTTTACAGAATCTGTATGATTTGTCCTTATTTGGAAATACTCAAGTTATCTCCATCTCCAAACATATGAAGTATAAATGACTATAAAATCAGAATGATTTTCCGTGTACAAAAATACCGCCTTCATAAAACATAGAGAAGTATTCTCATTCTGAAAAGTTGCTTATATTTGTGCTTTTTAAAATAATGAGTATTTTTGCATACCTAAAGATCTACTTTAATGAGTAGACAGAAAATACGTATATTTTGTGACAGCATGCTGGAAGTTATAACATTTGAAAGGATAGCTCAACAGGATTTCTGGCACATGCTGGCCTGGTTAATGTGCAGAATCTGTAATCCAATTAAAACTCAGTCAATTTACCCTTTCTTAGACTATGGAGTTATTCCTATTGGTTCATGCTAATGACAGTTTTCATTGACTACATAATGCTGAAATTACTAGAGTGTCAAAATGGATACAGGCAGGCTACTGAGTTACCTCTCCCTTTTCAAACTTATATTCGCTCAGAAGCAATAGAATAGAAAAAGACTGACTTCTATTTCTGTTCTTGTCTTGTACTTCTTCAGAGGAAATCAAAATTTATTTGTGATGTTCCTTTGCTTCTAGTAAGTTATGGAAATGCAAGACGTTCCTTCTTACTGTGGTATACAACTAGAAATTGTGCATGATTTTTACCTTATTTTTTTAAATTAAATGTTCCCTTTATCAATATTTCAGAGCAGTAGTAGCACAATGAGACATATCAGAATTGTTATGTAGTCCACTATAATGCCTATAGCCACAATATTATAATAGTGAGGAATAAGGGGGAAAAAACATAAAGAAGAATGTGGATACAGCAAAGGTAAGGAAGTATATAATTTGGGAAAATGCAGAGTTGAGAACAATTTTAAATGATAAAAAAAATTAAGATTGTTTTTAAATGAAGATTAAGATTTATCTTGCTAGCTTAAAAAAAAGGTAATCTAATGTAAAGAAAAAATTTAATCCACCAGCTATTTCCATTTATCCCTTAAATCATCCTCTCCAAATTATAGTGAACTGTAACTTTAAACTCATTGGCAAACAATATGACCTACAAAAACTCTCTCTTGAGGTTATAGCAATTCCATTTTACCATGTCTTCCAAGTGAATTGTAGAAACCATGTTATGTCAACTAAACTGTAAGCTGAAGGAGTTACTTCCTCTTGCTATATTGGAAAAAGCCCTATAGTAAGTCATTACAGAAATGAACATCTTGTGTCTCCTACTTTATACTCTGACACAAAACAAGATGAATTAATTAAGAAAGTATAAGCATAATAGTAAATTAGAGAGTTTTCAAAGACATAGTAGGCATGAGGTTAGGTCAAAGAACAGGTCTTAAAGTAAAATAATATAACAACATGCTCGATATATACATATATACATATATATGTATATGTAGTGTTTTAGGAAGCTCCAAATAAGACCTACTTTCTCATAGTACTTGATCTCGTAGTCCAGAATGGCTCCATTGGAAAAAGCAGGTGCTTGCCATGATAAGGCAATGCTATTTTGGGACGCCCAGTCCTTCCTTACCACACCTATCAGGGAAGGTGCTGAAAGGAAAGAAAATAACTAAGAATTAATTGGCAAGAATCATTCTCCATAATCTTTTCTTTACTATTTTGTCTTCCAAGGAAAATAAAATTCTTGTTGAAGTGGATGGCAATTGTTGATGTCAGATTAATAAGAAAGCCTTAGGATCTACTCTATTTAATCCAAATAAAGTATTAAAGTATATTTAGAAACACTACGAGGGAATATAGGAAAAAGTCAAATAATCCAAGAATGAGAGCCAGAACTCATCATCTTAGTCTTTGTTAGAGGAGGACATTTTCCTTTAAATTGGCTTTAGTTTTAGGCTACGGCATGAAGTACAATACACTTGGATCCTAAATTTTAGCAAATCTAAGTCTGCTACAGAAAAACACTCTGCAATTACAGGACCATTTATAGGCTCTTCTTTCTCCTCAGGACTTAGTACGTCATAAAGTCTTAGTGATTTATAGAAGTTTATATCACAAATTTCTTAACTCTAAATTATTGCATATCAACATGAGAATTATTTCTTTTGCATGGTTTCTGTGACATTTGAATAAAATTGAAACATTTAACTTCTGAAGTTGATTTTCAGAATCATGACTTCCCCCCAATATATCATTGTTTTAACAACCCAATCCTAACCTAATCTTGCACTGAACTTCCAAAATTTCCCTAGAATGTATATACCATAGATTCTTTTCTCTAACAAAGTATTACTCATTTTAAAATATTTTAATTTTTAAAAACAACAGGTTTTTACATAGAAGTTAAAATTCATTCATAAAAAGAGAAATATAAATGAAATATACTGAGATACCATTTCTTACCAATCAGACTGGCAAAAATCCAAAAATTTGACAGCAGGCTCTGCTGACTAGGCTATGGGGAAAAGCACTTTAATACATTGTCGGTGGGAATGCAAAATGGTACAACTTTTATGAAGGGAAATTCAACAATTTAAGGCAAATTATATGCTCATTTACACTTGGGGTTTTTGGAATCTATCCCAAAGACACACTGAACAAACACAAAGTGACATATTTACAAGACTACTCACTGAGATTTATTTGTAAAGATTGGAAACAATTTAACTGTCCATCAAAAAGGAACTGGTTGAAAAACTGTGCTACATTCACCAGAGAACTATGGATATCTATAAATACTATAATGGAGTTTTTCCAGGATATATTATTAAGTGAAAAAAGTAGGGTGGGAAATACGTATAAAAGCAATGTAAGGATAATCCCAAGAATAGGAAAAATGATAACAGTGGATACCTTCAGGGGTGGGAGGCAATAGGGTGGACAGTGTAAGGTTGGTAGATAGAAGTCTCAGAATCTGCCTTCCCTTGAAGATTTACTTTCGAACCCTGTAAATAGTTAAATGCTTAGAATGCAAATTAGTACCTAAAAAAGTGTAATCAAAAAAAAAAGAAAAATGAAAGAAACCTGTGTATTGAGGCACAGCCTCCAACAGTAGCTACTTAAAAGTACTCTAAAACATAGAAACTTATCATACATCACAATGAGATAATTTTAAGGATAAAAAAACTGTAAAAATTATTAAACTGTTTTTAGTAATGATATTGTTGGTAACATTAGCATAGTAATTCTGAATTTGTGTGTGTATGCTGAGGGTTAAAACAAATGAGTAATTATGTTGGTGTTATTGAGGACTAGGTCGGTTTGTTTTTTCTGTGGGAAATGGGGATATAGATATTAAATCAATGGAGGTACGTATAAACTCTATCAATGATAAATGCAAATTAGAATTATCATTATGAACTCATAATGTCTTTCCAACTCATTTCCAGAAATCTATTCAAATAAACCAATTGCAGGTGAGAAGAGAATTTGAAAAAAACTGATTCTCTATGATTATAATGCATATGCTTTAAATTTCTAAGAAAGACTCAGGTATTAAGTTTGATATTTATTTCTAAATGTTCCCTTTGTATTGTAGGGATAAAGTATTTCTATAATTTATGAAAATGACAAGTTTGGTTCTTCTAAGAAAATAAGTACTTTAGAAATTATATTTAAAACTCTTTCTAGCACAATGAAAGCATTTTTGTTGCACTTATATTCCAAAAAATGAGTGATAATTACAGAAGTTGATAAAAAATAGAAGAGTTTGTTCTATAAGCTAAAATGGAAATAGGTGGGCGCCTGGGTGGCTCAGTGGGTTAAAGCCTCTGCTTTAGGCTCTGGTCATGATCTCAGGGTCCTGGGATCAAGGCCCGCATCGGGCTCTCTGCTCGGCAGGGAGCCTGCTTCCTCCTCTCTCTCTGCCTCTCTGCCTACTTGTGATCTCTCTCTCTCTCTGTGTCAAATAAAGAAATAAAATCTTAAAAAAAAAAAAAAGAGCTATGAAAAAAAAAATAAATAAAATGGAAATAGGATGGCAAGTATAAAAAATGCTCAGATAATTCACTATTTAAATTGAGTCATATTCACTACTATTAAACTCCAGTAATAAGTTTATCCTTGCTGGAAATTGCATTAATGTTTTTGAATTATAGTATAATAATGTATTAAATGGAATTTTATGGAAAAATTATAACTTTAAGGTCAATCATACAAATTAGAAGTTGCCTTAAATATATCAATTCATTACAATTTTTGAAAATATCCTTTTCATATATACAATCTTTTGGTTAATTTTCAGTTTAATGTACAATGTCATAAAGCAATAATATTACCAATATATTACATTTTGCCACATAATTATTTAGCATTTAAAGTCAAATGGTATAACCCTTGCAAAACTGATAATAAATTCAATTATGACAGTGTATTAGAATGACTATTGATTAACATATAGGTACTATCTTTTCTATTACTAATTCTCCACTTGTTAATTAGGAGTAAAGGTACAGACTTTGTGAGTCCTCTCCTATACTTCCATAAAATAGAAATAAAGAAAATCCATGCCCTAACTACCCTGGGAAGTACTACTAACTACAGCATTCTCTAACTAATCTAGTTATAGATTCTTCACTTATACATGGACTTCAGGGTCCAAGAACTATATAACCTCTAAAATCTTTTCACTTTGCACATCCCTTTTATATGTAAATATCCATATTTTACATAGTTGTAAAATATAATTAATTTTTGGTAATTCTATTTTTAAGCATATATTTGAACTCCTATTCCACATTTTGATGTTGTCTCCATAATTATTACTTTAATGGATAAAATATTCCATTATGTTTATACTTTATCAGATCATTCCTCTAAGGTTGAAGTTTCCAATATTATCTTGGTAGAGTTCTCACACTTTGTGTATACATTTTTGATTTTGTTAAATTATTTTACAGAGAAAAGTGCTTTACATAATTTGGATTTTCTGAGGCATACTGTGTATTAATATATTGTTTTTGAAAAGAGCTGTACAATATACATCAGGCACACATTTTAAACAATTAATGAGTTAAAGCAGAGGATTTGGGAAACAATTTATAGGTCACTATACACCCCAAATACTTCATTTTCCATTTTCTGAGAAGGCTAACACCATATGGAATTTTACTTTAAAATACAGCTTCAACATGAAACCTTAAGAATTTGTTCTGAGTATAGTTAATAAATTTGTTTTATTAATAACCTGAGTTTATGTAACATCTGAATTTGGCATATTGTGACACACTGTAGTACCAACGGACTTAAAGGGGAAAACACATTTATTCCTCCACATGAGAAAAACTAATTTTAGAACATAGAGGGCAACTATTGATTTTTATTTCTGATTCTAAAAAGTCAGAGAAGGAAATAAATAGTCAGGAAAATAAGATCTTTGGGAGTCTGTCAGATCAGAGACTAACTGAAAGACTTGAAGGCTCAAGCAATGTTTCCTGAGTACAAAATTGTGTATTCAGTATAGTTTTCAGTAGAATTGTATTTCTGATATACATCCTTTCTTAAGCCTTCAAAATCTTAGCTTTGACCTTCAAAATAAATGATTATTCAATAGATTACTACGTTTTTGAAGATGGTTTTAATACAAACCTTTCTGATTACTACATTTTCTGAATCTCAAATAGTTTACCGAGAACTACATGGCAAAATAAGAAAAATAAGTAGTGGAGTTAGTGAACAAAGGAGATTTTTTATCCACATTAGGATGAGTGTTGTTTTCTAATGCTTATGTGGAAATACCTGAAAGAATAACAAATTATTCTAGTTAATTATTTTGCTCCTAATTAAGATTTAATTATGTGTGTGTAGGTGAAAAAGAGAGAGCAGGAGCACACTCCTATGCACATGTGTTTGTGACAATGAAAATTTGACAGTGAATGTTAAATAGTAGAATCTTAGTACAAGGATAGATCTTGTAAGTCATTTCATACATTTTTTCAGCAATGCAGAAAATTCCTTAGCATATCCTTGTTCATTGATTATCCACTTCTTGTTTCAACGGTTGCTGTAAAGAGTACACCACTCCATCGGACTACCTGTTTCTTTGTGAAAATCTCTAATTGTTAAAAAATTCTTTCATGGAGTCATTGTTTTCTTCCTGTGATGTCAACCTTGGTCTTGGCTCTTACCTTTTGCATTAATAGAATTAACTCTTCACTTTTGTTCATCTATCATACTCTTTCTTCTCTCCTTTCTTCTCTCTCTTCTTCCTATCCCTTTTCTTTCCCCTTTCCTTCCTTCCTCTCTTTGTTCTACATTTCCTTGTTTAGTGCTTTTCACTGTCCTTTTTTTTCCTTTCTTTTCTTCCCTGTGCTTCTTTTCATAGAGGTGTGTTTATGTGTATGTGTGTGTGTGCATGCGCGCACACGTGTGTTATGGGAAATATAATCAATGACATAATGAAATGTAAATAAAAAACAATAACATAATAAATAAATAAATAATATACACCAGAAAGTGCAAATTAGAACAGACTTTTAAGAGTATGATTTTCCCTTTTTTTTTTTTTTTTTTGCTAATGAACCAATGGGTAAAGTTGCAAAGGAAGAACAGGTGGGAGTGCTTCATTCTGTAGACGCTCGAGAAAGGGATATGCTATAATCAATACTATAACTCAACTGGTGAAGTTCTGTAAATGTGATATTTACCATGTGAATTGATATTTTTCAAACTTGAGAACAAACTTCAAATTATTTTTGATCTATATCTTGTTTTGGAAATGTTTGTTAAATATGTTTTGCTTTACACAACATAATATATCCTAACAGTATCTGCCTCATGTGCTTTTCTTTTGATGTTTCCCCAGCAATCAGAGTTTAATGGTAATATATATTGTTACCTACTTTCCCCATGTGATTGAAATGTGGTTATGAGTTTAAAATATGCATGTTGGGGCACCTGGGTGGCTCAGTGGGTTAAAGCCTCTGCCTTCGGCTCAGGTCATGATCTCAGGGTCCTGGGATCGAGGCCCGCATCGNCTCTCTCTCTGCCTGCCTCTCTGCCTACTTGTGATCTCTCTCTCTCTCTCTGTCAAATAAATAAATAAAATATTAAAAAAATATGCATGTCATACTTAAGGCAAAATGAATGCTTTGTATTCTTTCTAATTTCTGTCTTTTTCTTATACCTGGGAATAACATTGCGGTATGCTAAGCCCTGTGACAGCTGTCGTAGGATGAATAATGGCTCACAAATACGTTCACATTGAATCCCCAGAACCTGTGAAAGTTCCTCTCTGGTAAAAGAGACTTGGCAGTTTTGATTAAGTTAAGGATTTTGAGATGGAAAGATGATCCTGAATTATCCAGGTGGGCCCAATGTAATCCCAAGTGTCATAAGAAGGAGGCAGGAAGTGTCTTGTCTAGAGAAGTGAAGGCTGTGGTGAGCCAAAGAATGCAGGCAACCCACAGAAACAAGGAGAGGGAAGGAATGAATTCTCGCTGGAGCCCTCAGAAGCCCCCACCAGCCCTTCTGATACCTTTGTTTTATCCCTGTAGGACTCATTTTGGATTTCTGATACCCAGAACTGTAAGATAATAAATATCTGTTCTTGAGACAGTAAATTCGTAGTAATTTGTTACAGTAACAATAGAACTCTTACAACGGTTCAACTTTAAATTCACTTTAAAGACCTTAATTTGGGGGGTGCCTGGGTGGCTCAATTGATTAAACGACTGCCTTCAACTCAGGTCATGATCCCAGGGTCTGGGGGTCGAGCCCCACATCGGGCTCCCTGCTCAGTGAGCCTGCTTCTCCTTCCCCCATCTGCTGCTCTGCCTGCTTGTGCTCTCTCGCTCTGTCAAATAAATAAATAAAATCTTAAAAAAAATATAAAGACCTTAGTTTGGGATACATTTATGGTTCTGTAGGGAAAGTGGGTGGGTTTTAAAAAACAAGTTTCTAAGAAAAAAACTTTCTAAAACAGTGATAAAAACACATCTATTTAATTACCTAATTCATTTGATATATTTACTACTCTAAAAAAGTATTCAATCTGTTTCTTTTAAAAACATTTTGAAAAAAATATTTTGGATACTCTGGTCCTAAAGATTTTCCTAATTACTTAATCTATACTTTGTCAGGTTTCTCGCTTCTCTGCCTTTCTTATTAAAAAAGGGAGAGATGTTCCTCTTTCTGATTATACCACCTTAAGTTATTGGTGACATAGGACTAATTTTTTTCCAGTTTTTCTTCAAAGTTAAGGTTGTTCTATATTTTCAAAAGCCCTTAGCTTTGAATTTCAAAAGTCCTTCCCAAAGAAATATTAACGTCATGTATCACAAAGCTTGCTCACTCTTCTTCCTACAATGCCAATGTGATGCTGGTAGGGAATTTGACAAGTGAAAAATTGTGGGACAATTTGCACTGAAAACTCTCACTACCTGTGGAGCCCACAGTGAAAAGTCACTTGATTAATAAAGTGGTACAACACTGTCAGCACTTAATTATATAGAGGAATACCTGAAGCATTATCTTTAAAGTTCTTTTCAGCATTATCTATGCCTTTTTACTTTCTATTTTATGAGTCTTATGACTGGCTGATTTAATGTGCTCACTGTTAAGCTTGTCTTTAGGCTGCTATTTATAGTAACTTATACACATACCTCTACTGACTATTATATCATTCCAGGGATGTTTGAGAAATAGTTTATATGACAGATGCTATAATATACAGTTTCTTTGAACTATATAAAAAAATCTCCAAATTAGACCAGTCTGAGATTCTGTTGAACTTATTATTACCTGTCAATTTTCACTAAAGAGATATATGTTGTACCTGTTTTTTCTAGGAATTTAGCATATGCTATTCATTAGAATCTCAGAAAGTTGGCCTGGCCTTACAGAAAAATCAGGAACGTGTCCCTTCTCAGCTTAACTTCAAACAGTCATCTTATTCATAACATTTTATTATATTAAAATCAGGAATCCTGGTTTCTAGTAACTTTCCTAGGTAAAAGTACTATTATTTGAACTGTACAATTATATACACTATATAAGAAAATTATATAAGTAGATTTAAAATATAATATTATAGTTATACTCGAATATGGTTTGTAATTCTGGGCTTCAGATGATTCATCAAAAAGTTTGTATCAGGGCGCCTGGGTGGCTCAGTGGGTTAAAGCCTCTGCTTTCGGCTCAGGTCATGATCTCAGTGTCCTGGGATCGAGGCCCACATCGGGCTCTCTGCTCAGCAGGGAGCCTGCTTCCTCCTCTCCCTGTCTCTCTGCCTGCCTCTCTGCCTACTTGTAATCTCTCTCTCTGTGTCAAATAAATAAATAAAATCTTTTAAAAAAAAAGTTTGTATCATGGGGTACATGGGTGACTCAATCGGTTGAGTGGCCGGCTCTTGATTTTGGCTCAGGTCACAATGTCAGAGTTCAGAGATTGAGCCCCATGTTAGGCTCCACAATCAGCAGAGGCTGCTTGAGATTCTCTCTCTTCCTCCCCTCCCCTCTCTTTCTCTCTCTCTCTCAAATAAATAAATAAATAAAATATTTTTTAAAAAGTTCATATCATGTTCTAGGTATAGGGGAAAAAAGACCCCACTTAAATAGCATCAAAAAAAGAAAATGACCAGGAGAGTCATTTATGCGTAAACAACTAAAATAATTTTTAACTAATGTTGTGGAAAAGAAGCACCTAAGTAATAAAACGTGCAAAACATAAATCTTTAGTATAATGAATGGATAGAGTTCTACAAGTTTTATTGCTACGTTTAAAAGCAAAAAGTTTGGACACTTGAAAGAACTCCATACAATATATTTTAATGAAGCTGTTTTAACAATGATGTAGATCTGAAGGCATGGGAAAATAAGTTCAATATTTAAAGTGAAAAAAACAAGTTTTAAATCAACATGCATGCTGTGATTCAAAAAATAATTCTAAATAGCAAATACCTCCAAATTTTATAACTAAACTGTGTAACTACTGTATAACCAAACTATCAAGACCATGTTGGAAGATTTGGGAATGGAGAAATGATGACCTGGTTTCCCTACCAAATATTAGATCAGCAATATATATATATATATAAAAGAAAAGGTCATTCAGTGGTGCATCTACCACAAAGATGACCCTCATTCTGAGCCTGATGTTGAGAACAAAGAAAAGCAAATAGTTGATAGTCCTATTTGGGACTAAGAATTTTTGGAAGTTAACCAAGGGGACTTTTTGAACTTATTCTGGCTGCAAAATACTTAGACATCAAAGGGTTTCTTGATGTTACATATAACACTGTTGTCAATATGATCAAGAGGAAAACAAATGAGGAGATCTGCAAGACCTTCAATACCAAAAATAACTGTATAGAAGAAGAGGAAGACCAGGTAGGCAAAGAGAACTACCAGTATGAAGAGAAGCAGAATATTGTGCCCGACACTAACACTGAAAAGACTCCTATATACTAGTTGAACTGTTCTGTTTAAAACTGTTAACTCTAGACAAACAGTAGATAAATGCAGCGGCAAATCAATTATATTAGCAGAATATTGTTGCCATGGCATGCATAGTTTGAGTACAGATTCCAAACCTATGGTTGAGTTTCTTCTAGATCAAAAGCTTTTTTTTCCCTTTGCTCTGAATAAAACTAAACCTTGGGCTATTAAAAATATAATGAATATATATGCATATATATGCATAATATATATACATACGCATATATACATTTTTAAATTGAATCACATCAAGCTATCAATAGTGGCTTTTCATGCTAGCCTAGGAAAATTAGATACAAGAGAAAAACAGAAATAAATGTAACAATTGACCAATAGTGACTGATTTCTAAATTACATTAACAAATTGTATTATCCATAACTTTTGAAACTACTTGAAGAATAGGATTTTATTTCAAAAAACCTAATTAATCTTAGTGATAGCTAATGTGATATTTGGAAATTTTTTTCAAAAATATAATTCAAAAGTTGGGGCACCTGTGTGGCTCAGTCAGTTAAGTATCTGCCTTCAGCTCAGGTCATGATCCCAGGGTCAGGGATTGAGCCCCACGTTGGGCTCTCTGCTCAGGGGGAGTCTGCTTCTCCCTCTCCATCTGCCTTCCTCCCACTCATGCTCTTTCTCTCTCTCTCTCAAATAAATAAAATCTTTAAAAAACATATAATTCAAATGTTAATAAATTTCAAAAAGTTAACCCCCCCCAAAAATGGATAGATTTATAAGCTATGACGATAAAAACATGGGGCTTATGGAGGAGTCATCAAATTTTAGTTGTTCCCTATATTTTTGTCATCCTTGAATTTATATGATGATACAAAATTTTAGAGGAAGCTAGATGAAAGAACATTGGCTTCCGAAGTATTTTAAGCCAAGAAGCTTTATGAAAATTAGTTTTAAAACTGTTGTAGATTTCTTACTGGATGTCTCAAGAAAGGAAAAATATCATTTTCTGTGCTGTTGGACACATAAGGTGCATAAACAGACAAGAAAATTTCAGTCCCATTTTGGGGCTGTGAAACAACTCATGGATAACCTTGGGAATTTGAGAAGGAAAATTCACATTTAAGGAATTGTTCATAAGATAAGATAAAATTGCAGCAATTACCTTTTTCCCCTTAAGAAAGAACTATGGACTCACTTAAGACTTCTTTAATCACTTCAGATGGAATTGATTTTGATGTCTGCCTCCTAAAAGATTTACTATCTATTCTTCATTGACTGTCTTTATCATAAGCTCTTGATAGTCCTCTTTATAGAATATATAATAATATATTACACTTCACTTTTCAGTTTCCCATGCTCTTTCACATCTAGCACCTAATACATATTGTAACTTTATAGGTACATTTAAGCTCATGTTAAAAGTGAGGACAGGGGTATCTGGGTGGCTCAGTCAGTTAAGCGTCTGCCTTCGGCTTGGGTTATGATCTGGGGGTCCTGGGATCGAGCCCCATGTCAAGCTCCCTTCTTGGTGGGGAGTCTGCTTCTCCCTCTCCCTCTGCCCCTCCCCCTGCTTGTGCTCTCTCTCTCTCAAATAAATAAATTTTAAAAGTGAAGACATAGGCTCAAACAGGAAGCAACTCACAGTTATGTAAAATATAAGGAGCAGACTCCAGACTAAGTCTGGCACTTATGGACTGTACCTCAGTGATTGTGGCATTCAGGATCTGAACCTCCCACGGGACCTAGTTTAGTGCCACGCAAACACACTAGGTAACTTTTAAGTGAATATCTTTCATTTAAAACTTGTTTAAATCTTGTGTCAAGGCTTATCAGACAATTGTCCTGCCTTCTGTGTTTTTGTTCTATAAATCCCTGATGGTATCATAAGAACACTGTCGAATTGATTCGTATACTCCACGCATAAGACAATCATTTTATGAAAGTACATTAATGTAAAAATAATATATAATATATAATAATAACATATAATAATACCAGAAAATAAGTCAAGACGCAAAGTGATAGGAGTTTGAACATATGGTGTTGACCAAAATAGATATACTATAATTTAATTGTATAATATTAAAATCTACCTTGGATTAGTTTCTTGAATTTTCAATATTTTCCATTATTTAGCTGTCTTACTTGAAAAATAAAGGACTTAGATTGAGAAATAAAAGCAAAACCAAAATATTCTGAGTTATTTGATTATTGATTGAAAGTGCTTCCAACATCAACAGATTTTTCACTAATTCTAAAGGCATCTTCCTCAACCCTGTACTTGCTCCACCGCATGAACTGTGCTCTCACGTTCCCTAGTCATAGTTTAACACATCTTGATCAATAACATTCTGCTGGATTCCATAGATTTTGTAGGCTATAATCCTAAGATTCCATGTTTCCTATAAAATCTAGATGTAAAACACTTAAAAAGCTGTGTTTGGGGATTTTTTTTAATTTTACTTTCTGAAAGTGAGCGCTATATTCACGTGTGTGTGTGTGTGTGTGTGTGTGTGTGTGTGTGTGTGTGTGCATTTCCAGAAGCTATAAAAAGGGGGAAAGTACTCATACTGCTGGCCTCTTGAGGGAATGTTGAATGATCCTGTTGCAACTGATTCAGGAGGATGCAAGTGTGTTCCTGCCAAGTCACCAGAAATATAACAGTGAAACTGCTTTTGTTCTCTCATTAAAGAAATAATGTGATGCAACAGCAGATTCATTGGCAATGTTTCTGGTTGAAGCCAAGAGGAATAAATCTTGATTCTTCCTTGATGGAGGTAGTCTTTGTGTAGGACAAGTAGCCAGGTGCTCCCACAGCTGCTTTGAAACATTCATGGCTTCCTGAGGATATGGGTGATTTTGTTCTCATCATTGATCAAATAGCAGAGTAAATCACTGACGTAAAATAACACCTGGCTGAGCTCTGTGTTTTCCTCTCATTTTCTCTAGTTAGTAATTGTTGTTTACAAATCACTGCCTGCATGAGGAGGAAAAGCCTGTGTTTTCTTGTATTGGCTGCTAGCTCATAATTTCTACTTCATGTTCTTTCTCACAGTACCTGCAAAGGCATTCAATGCATATTATACTTTTTCTCTTCAATTTTTATGATTACTTTCTTAACAAGCCAAATGGCATTGCTCCATATATATCACAGAAGTTTATAGTATTATAAAGATTTTTTAAACTAAAAATGATTATTAATAATGAATAAGGCAAATCTTTGCCACATTTTTTGTACTTCATTTGAAATGTAATATGATATGCTAAATAATCTTTTTCCCCTAAATTCTATTTATAGGGAAAGAAGCATGTCAATAAAAATCAATTTCTTTTAGCCTATACATTTTCAAAGTGAGCTTGTGCAACCAAGTAGTATTTATTTTCTTAGAATGAACTTACAATTAAGGATGCAGTATATATGAAACATCCATAAAATATCATATTAATTTTAAAAACTAAATACTTAAATTCAGAAACATGTAATTTCTGAATATTTAAATTATATTAGGCAAGTGTGAGCCAAATGATAAGATAACAAAAGAGGAAGACCTGCTGTTGAAATTCTGACATTGAGCAAGCAGACATTATGGTGGCCGTATAAATGGTTTACAGCCAACTGTCTTCATCCGGTTGATGATTATGTCACAATATTTTAAAGTATTTTGAGGGTCACTCTGAATGTGGGTAATATTGTCCTTAACAATTTTAGAATTATGTCACTTATTGTAATTTTTATCATTGACTTCTGCTTTGACTTAGAAATCAGTTTCAATTGATGGGCAGGTTTTGTTTCTTTTTCTAATTTATGTATATTTCTCTTTGTATTTGTAGGCTTCTGTTGCATAATTTTGCCTACTTCTTAGGGAAACTAAATCTTTGCTCAAAGTAGCCTATTAGTCAAAAATTGGCCCACATCATAAATCCACTAAAAAATGACCCCTGCCTACTGGACAGTTTTCCCCAGACCCCCACATTGATGTTTCCTTGCCTAAAGCTGTGTTTCAGAAAAACCTGAGAATAATTTGCTCAGGTCACTTTCCTTACTTCAGTCACTATCTCCCCACATGTTAGTTTGTTGTTCTACCCTCAACACTTTATACACTAGTCCTCCTTTATCCATGCATGGTCTCACTTTCTGTGGCTTCAGTTACCTGCGGTCAGCTGTGGTCCGGAAACAGACAGTCCTCCTGATGTGTTGTCAGAAGGTTAGTAGTAGCCTAATGCTGTCACAAGCCTATGTCAATCTCCTCACTTCACCTCATCACATAGCCATTTTATCATCTCACATCATTACAGGAAGTGTAAATAGTACAATAAGATATTTTGAGAGAGAGCACACATTCACATAACTTTCATTACAGTATATTGTTATAACTTTTATTTTATTATTACTGTTAATCTCTTACTGTGCCTAATTTATAAATTAAACTTTATCACAAGTATGTATGTATAGGAAAAAACAGAATATCTGTGGTTTTAGGTAGTCCACCAGCTGTGCACAAGGACTCCTTTTTCTCCACATCCTCGCCAACACTTGTTATTTCTCATGTTTTTTATTTTAGCCATTCTGACAGGTGTGAGATGATACCTCAAAGGTTTTGATTTGCATTTTCCTGCTGATGAGTGATGTTGAGGATCTTTTCATCTGTCTGTGGAAAAATGTCTATTCAGTTCTTTTGCCCATTTTTTAACAGGACTGTTTTTTCTTTTTCACTTTTTCTTTTTCTTTTCTTCTTTATTTATTTATTTTTGTTTGTGTGTGTGTTGAGTGGAGTAAGTTATTTATATGTTTGGAAGTTAGTCCCTTAGATGATTTATCATTTGTAAATATCTTCTTCCATTCCATAGGTTGACTTTTTGTTTTGTTGATGGCTTACTTTGCTGTGCAAAAAGTTTTATTTTGGTGTAGTCCCAATAGTTTAATTTTGGTTTTGTTTCCCTTGCCTAAGGAGATATATCTAGAAAATATTACTATGGCTGATGTCAAAAAAATTATTGCCTATGTTTCTTCAAGGAGTTTTCTGGTTTCAGGTGTCACATTTAGAAGACACCAGAATCACCAGAGAGAAATTAGCACCAAAATAAGAAATCAGCTAAAGACATTGTCACAAAACTATCCTATCTTTCATGTATTCTAAGGCCCATTTATCTTTCCTAAAAATCATGTGTTTTCCCGTAAGTACTCTTATCTCCCTCCAGTTCCCATCAAGATGTGTTATAAGTCTCAAATTCTAATCTTCTCCCTGAGACAAGTTTTTCTGTGAAATCTTATGTGTGTGCATGATGAAAATCTGTCTTTCCTCTTGGTAATCTGCCTTTTGTCAATTTGATGTTCAGGTCCACAATTAATAAACAAAAGAGAGTAGAGAAAAGATTTTCCTCTATGACAGTTTCAACGCAATGGGCATGGTCTCAAAGATAGTAGTATAATTGTGGATGGTATTTTTTCCTTTCTTTTTTTTTTTAATTTTATTTTTATTCTTTGCCCAAGGGGTACAGGTCTGTGAATCATCAGGCTTACATCTTTCACAGCACTCACCAAAGCACAAACCCTCCCCAATGTCCATAACCCATCCACCCTATCCCTACCCTCCCACCCCCCAGTAACCCTCAGTTTGTTTTGTGAGATCAGGAGTCTCTTATGGTTTGTGTCCTTCCCCATCCCATCTTGTTTCATTATTTTTCCCTCCCTACCCCCCACGACCCTCCACCCTGCCCCTCAAGTTCCTCATATCAGAGAGATCATATGATAATTGTCTTTCTCTGATTGACTTATTTCGCTCAGCATAATACCCTCCAGTTCCATCCATGTCGTTGCAAATGGCAAGATTTCGTTTCTTTTGATAGCTGCATAGTATTCCATTGTATATATATACCACATCTTCTTTATCCATTCATCTGTTGATGGACATCTAGGTTCTTTCCATAGTTTGGCTATTGTGGACATTGCTGCTATAAACATTCGGGTGCA
>LNAC01000010.1:8252708-8386631 GCA_002007465.1 Ailurus styani | reverse complement strand
CCTTCCTTCCTTCTTTTTCCCTTTCTTTCTTTTTCTTCCCTTCCTTTCCTTTCCTTTTTCCTTTCCTTTTTCCTTTCCTCTCCTCTCCTCCCCTTCCTTTCCCTCCCCTCCCCTCCCCTCTCCTCTCCTCTCCTCTCCTTTCCTTTCCTTCCTCTGTCCATACATCCCTTCCTTCCTTCTTTCCCTTCTTGCCCTGGAGAGCCAGTTTTTAAACACTAGTTTACCAAACTTAGGGTGGTTGTAACACTGTTCTTCAAGATGTTAATAGATGTGCCATGAAAGGCATTTAAATTTATCTTCAAATAAATTTGGAATATGTTAGATTAAATAAAGTTACTGTAAATATAAAAAAAGAAGAGATAGTGTGATATTTCTCTTATTTCATGTTATCTAAAATGAAACACTTTCACTGGCATCATGTTCATAAAATATCAGAATGCTACAATACTACTTTTGGAAACAAAGTTAGCCAAACCTTTGAAAACTTTATTCTGTTGGTTCTGGCTCAGGAATTTGTATTGATTACTGCCCTACTGCTGGCATGTGTCAGAAAGATTGTAAAAGTGCCGTAAGCTTCTGAAGTGAAACTGGGTTTCTTCTTCACTGAGATATCCTCTTCACTGAGAAAGCTAAAGCTACAAATGAATAGAGATAGAGGGAAAATCAGGAGAGTCTTAAGACAGGCTCTCAACTGTAAGTGCTTGCACACTGCTGTGATTAAACACATGGGGTTTGGGGCTAGGCTTGCATGACTTTGAATCTCAGTTCTGCTACTCACTGGTCATGTGGCTGATCAATTTACTTAACCATTCTGTTTCCTCATTTTATCTTCTAAAAATTGGAAATAGTAATATCCATCACTGAGGGTTGTTGTAAGGATTACATACGTTATTTCATCTGAAGTACTTAAAATAATTCCTGACAACACTACAAGAACTCAAAATTGTCTATTAGTATTGTTGTAGACAAAAGAAAAGAGCAATTTCATTAATGAATCCTATAAAAGATTTTGTAATAGTTAATATTACAAATCTAGGAAAACCTTACATATCCCACATGATAAAAAACCATGAGGGAGACAACTTGTTTCTTCATGTATGAAAGAGTTTTGGCAAACATCTTCCAAAGGATACTTATTAAATTTGAATGTCTTTGGTAAATGCTACTTTGGGAATCCTTTTCCTGAAAATTTTATGTTTAAGATTTTAATAAGTGTTGCACAGCAAAAAGATTTTGTACTAAAGTACATTTTTTTGATTATTAGATTTTTTAAAAAGCCAGAAAAGTTTCTTGATTAAAGATACTATCAGAGATTTTAATGTGTTTTTCTGCTTTGTAAGTAGTGAAGGCCATTTTGTATGCACCTTTCCTTAATTCAACTGACCAAGGAAAAGCTTTTTAGAAAAGCACTTCAAGGACTAATTTTGTATAAAAATATGTTTGGGGACAGGTGATCTAGAAGATAAGTCCAGGAAATTCAAACATTTATTCAAACTAATATATCTTCTTGGAATTTTCCAAGATCATACCGATTGCATATCTATGAACATACATAAATTTTATGTCCCCCATTGTACTTGATGAATTGAAAACACCAGGTTAGAAATCATGACAGCATGCTAGAATCCTATTTTTAGGATATGTGTTTTCGGTGAATGATTTCATATAAGAATTTGGCATTTTACTTGTTTTAATTCTGTAAGTACATATTAACCAAATATGGATAATATCCTTCTTCCAGTGTTTCTGAATGTGTCCAGTACATGTCAGAGATTTTTGGCATAGGATACACATAATTCCCACAACAGAGGCACAATTACCTCTTGTCCAGAGACATGTCACATCAATTAAAATCTCTAGTAAAATCAAATTTTCACATCCTTTATACAGAGATCATCATAAAAATATTAATGAATCCACACTTTATTCCCTACATCTACATATTGAGGTCCTAATTAATCTTTCAATATGAGAGAATAAAATCCTACCTCTGGGTCTAGCCATTAAGTAAATTACTAGTTAAATGCAACACTGGTGGGGCACCTGGGTGGCTCATTTGGTTAAGCAACTGACTCTTAGTTTTGCTCAGCTCATGATCTCAGGTTCCCTGTCCAGCTCCCCACTCAGCGCGGAGTGTGCTTCTTTCCCTCCCTCCCCCTTAGCCCCTCCCCTTGCTCACATGCTCACTCTCTCTTTCTCTCTAAAACAAACAAATAAATCTTAAAAAGAAAAATGAATGCACCAATGGTGTCCTATGACCACAAAAATTAATGTGGTGCTTCCTTTTGAATCAGATGATACCTTATTTCCTAAAAAGTGTGGTGGAACAAATGGTTGTTTTAAAAAACTTTAAATCTTTAGGACATGAGTAGGTGACTTCTTATTTACCTTAACTGCTACTGTTTACTGTGTATATATCAGTAGAAAACAATACTGTCTATCTCTTCATGGAATACAAAAACTAAAGCTAGAAGCACAGATACTAAAATTGAAACTAGATTGATTCTATAGAACATCTGGTTGAAAATGGTCCAATTCATGTTTCCCTGTTTGTTTTATTTTCATGATAATAAAAACTATAGTATATTTGACTGATTTTATCTTCATAAAGTTTTTTTTTTGTACATAACTTAGTTGTTGATCCATCTTTGTAGGAACCATCAGGTGGTTGACCGTATGACTAGCATAGATCACTAACGTTAAAAATGCTTTAGTTATTTGAAAGAGCACATCAATTGAGCACTACTGTGCTTGCCCAAGTCAGGGTGGATCCTAATTGCTTTGACAAATATCCTGCTGGGAAATTGATCTTCAAAGATATCTTAATGTCTTTTTTTTTTAACCCATTTACTTCATTTTAAAACTTCAAAGTCTCCCTTTCTATTAATTATCAGATATACTAGAAAACACAAAGAACAAAATGCTATGTTTTATTCATCTAAGCAGGGCATCTAAACACTAAGTTACAGCAAAGATTGGAACTTATCGAAGCAAAGGTCATCTTCTGTCAAACAAAACCATAAGAGGCTTTTCTTTTAGTAGAGAATTCATGAATATTTTATCTGAACATTTCCATGAACTTGCTGTAAAAGCTGTGTTTCTTGGCATTTACTGAGGATGTCAAAATCAGTTACTGTAATTTAAATATTTTGCTAAGATGCTTATCAGACTCCCATTTAAAACATGCTTATCTTCCATAAAATAGTTCATCTAAAATGAACATTTCTAAATAGTTAACATTGTAGACCTTTATATTATATAAAATCAAATTCTGTTTTCTTGTATTTGCACATAAATATTACTTTTGTTTAATATAACTCTGGGAGTCTACTAGAAAAAATAACAATAAAACAATGAGTGACAGAATTTCTCTACAGATGCTTCCAATGTTTAAGCTGGAGTTAAGCAGTCTCTTGGGTTCCAAATAGTGAACAATTAGGATATTCTTAAATTGGTCAACTAAAAAATAACCACAGCTCATAACCTACTAAAGTTTTTTATTTTTTTATTTTTTTATTTTTATTTTTTTTTAAAGATTTTATTTATTTATTTCACAGAGGGAGAGAGATCACAAGGAGGCAGAGAGGCAAGCAGAGAGAGAGAGGGGGAAGCAGGCTCCCCACTGAGCAGGGAGCCCGATGCGGGCCTCGATCCCAGGACCCTGAGATCATGACCTGAGCCGAAAGCAGAGGCATTAACCCACTGAGCCACCCAGGCGCCCTACTAAAGTTTTTTAATTTAATTAGGCATGACTCTTTATTCTTCCAGAATACTTCTAACATTTCTAAGTCTTAACAAAATGTTTCATTTGGATATAATATATACATCAGCCAAACCTCTAAACCTGATAGCATTTTCACTTGCTGAAAAACAGAATTTATTTTTGAGCACTCAAGTGATTGTTCTCATGAAGAATACATATGAATTGGGTGAATGTACGATGTCTGTCTCTTTGATTTGGCTGTTCCATAAGTGTGATGTGGCTTACTTAACAGGGGTGAATAATGTAGAATTCTTAAAAGCCAAATCTGGAGTTAGATTTTCTTAACTTTGAATTCTGGCTCAGCAGCTTGACTTTTGGCAATTCACTTATTTCTCTGCACCTCATTTTCTCATCTATAAACTAATATTAATAGCATCTATCTAATAGGGTTGGTGTAGGAAATTTAAGAAGATAATCTGCACAAAGTGACTACTAGCTTACTGCTCGAGATATAATAGGCATCAAGAGTAAATAGATAGGCTATTATTTTTATTGCTAACAAATCTTTTCAGAAAACTGTATATTAAATAGCTATGTTTTGAGAAAAAAATTTATCTTATGTCTTTTATTTACCTCAAATGCTTTTGGGTATATTTCCATTAGAAATTTTTTTGTTTATTTTGATCTGGCAAATATTAGCTAATTAAAATATCTATATTATAGGAGGATTAGAAAGTGTTGAAAACTAATAGAATTCCTAGTCATAGTAAAACCAAAAGTCTAAAATTAAATATAAAGACCAAGAAGAAAATGCCACAATCTTGAAAGGACAATTGACTAAATTAAAGAGAGAAAAGTATCTATGTGAAGAGGAATGTGCCTGTCTACTCATGAATAAAATAAAACTATGCTAAAAGAAAACTAACATATGTTTGAAATTACAATAAGTTATGAAGTAGATTGTTTTAATGATGGGAAATTTCAGATAGTACATTTAAAAAGGAAATTTAAATTTTTCATTAATACAATATTACCAAGATAGATATTTTGCTACATAAATCAACTGGAATTATTTCCTTATAATGGATCCTCAGACAGGTTATACTTTTNGATGGGAAATTTCAGATAGTACATTTAAAAAGGAAATTTAAATTTTTCATTAATACAATATTACCAAGATAGATATTTTGCTACATAAATCAACTGCAATTATTTCCTTATAATGGATCCTCAGACAGGTTATACTTTTTAAATACTCTGTGACTGGGCGCCTGGGTGGCTCAGTGGGTTAAAGCCGCTGCCTTCGGCTCAGGTCATGATCCCAGGGTCCTGGGATCAAGGCCCATATCGGGCTCTCTGCTCATCGGGGAGCCTGCTTCCTCCTCTCTCCTCTCTCTCTGCCTGCCTCTCTACCTACTTGTGATCTCTCTCTCTGTGTCAAATGAATAAATAAATAAAAAAAAATCTTTAATAAAAAAAAAAANCAGACAGGTTATACTTTTTAAATACTCTGTGACTTAACCATTTGAGTTTTTATATTTGATTCACTTCATAGTTTTTAAGAAAAAAATCACAAGGCATGTCAAAAGACAAAAAAACTGTGGAGAGAGAGAGCAAGCATCAAAATCAGACATGTCAGGGATGTTAGAATTATCAGACCAGGAATTTAAGACAAATATGATTAATATGCTAAGAACTTTAATGGATAAATTAGACAGCATGTAAGAAGAGATGGGCAATGTAAGCAGAGTGATGAAAATCTTAAGAATGAACCAAAAGGAAATACTAGAGAGAAAAAACACTGTCACAGAAATAAAGAATGCCTTTGATGGGCTTAGTAGAACACTGGACATGCCTGAAGAAAGTATCTCTAAGCTAGAGGATGTGTCAATATAATCCTTGAAAACCAAAATGCAAACAGAACAAAAACTAGGAAAAAGTAGAAGAATATACAAGGGCTGTGAGAAAACTGCAAAAAGTGTAACATAGGTATAATGGGAATACCAGAAGGAGAAGAGAAAAAAGAACAGCAACATATTTGAAATAATAATGACTAAAAATGTCCCCAAATTAACATCAGTCACCAAACCACAGATCCAGGAATCTCATCAAGCAGGATAAATGCCAAAAAACCTTACACCTCAGCATGTCATTTTCAAATTACAAAAAATCAGAGATAAAGAAAAAATCCTGAAAGAAGCCAGAATGNGTAGAAGAATATACAAGGGCTGTGAGAAAACTGCAAAAAGTGTAACATAGGTATAATGGGAATACCAGAAGGAGAAGAGAAAAAAGAACAGCAACATATTTGAAATAATAATGACTAAAAATGTCCCCAAATTAACATCAGTCACCAAACCACAGATCCAGGAATCTCATCAAGCAGGATAAATGCCAAAAAAACCTTACACCTCAGCATGTCATTTTCAAATTACAAAAAATCAGAGATAAAGAAAATATCCTGAAAGAAGCCAGAATGAAAGCAAAAACAAACCAAAACACCTTACCTATAGAGGAACAAATATTAAGAATTACATCTGATTTATCCTCAGAAACCACGCAAGCAGGAAGAGAGTGGAGTGAAATATTTAAAATGTTTAGAAAAAGAAAACACACACACACACACACACACACACACACACACACACACCCTAACCTAGAAATCTATATCCAGAATGCAAAATTATCCCTCAAAAGCAAAGGAAAAATAATGGCTTTGTCAGACAAACAAAACCCGAAGGAATTTGTTGCCAATAAAACAGTAGACTTATCTTGTAGGAAATGTTAAAAGAAGTTCTTTAGAAAGAAATTCTTCATAAGTCAGAAACTCAGATCCGCATTAAGAAATGAACACTGAAGAAGGAATAAATAAAAGTAAAATAAAAACTTGTATTTTTTAAAATCTTAGATGATCTAACAGATAATAATTTGTCCAAAATAATACTAACAATTCATCAATTTATTCAATTATGTATGCTGGGGTGTGTTTGTGTGTGTGTGTGTGTGTGTGTATTGTAATATATAAGTAAAATGAATGACAATNCTTCATAAGTCAGAAACTCAGATCCGCATTAAGAAATGAACACTGAAGAAGGAATAAATAAAAGTAAAATAAAAACTTGTATTTTTTAAAATCTTAGATGATCTAACAGATAATAATTTGTCCAAAATAATACTAAAAATTCATCAATTTATTCAATTATGTATGCTGGGGTGTGTTTGTGTGTATGTGTGTATTGTAATATATAAGTAAAATGAATGACGATGACATAAGGGATAGAAAAGAGGAATTAACATTATTTAGTTATTACAAGGTACACAGACTACCTTTAAGTGCTCTTGTGTTATTTGGAAGCAAATTTGGATTAGCTATAAATATATATTTCAAAATGTAGAGCAACCACTAAAAAAAGTAAAGAAAGAAGTATAATCAGTATGGGGCTCCTGGGTGGCTCAGTCGGTTGAGCCTTTGATTCTTGGTTTCAGCACAGGTCATGATATCAGGGTTATGAGACTGAGCCCTACATCAGACTTTTTAACTAAAAATACTAAATAAATTTTTAAAAAATTTAAAAAGAAGTATAATTAATACACTAAAAAGTAGAGAAACAATCACATAAAATGCTTAATTAAAAAAAACAACAAAAACAAAAAAAAAAGAATGGAAGACAAAAATAAAAACAAAGAACAAGAACAACAAATAGGGGCGCCTGGGTGGCTCAGTGGGTTAAAGCCTCTGCCTTCGGCTCAGGTCATGATCTCAGGGTCCTGGGATCGAGGCCCATATCGGGCTNNCTCTCTGCCTGCCTCTCTGCCTACTTGTGATCTCTCTCTCTCTGTGTCAAAAAAATAAATAAAATCTTAAAAAAAAAACAACAAATAGAAAACANTGCCTGGGTGGCTCAGTGGGTTAAAGCCTCTGCCTTCGGCTCAGGTCATGATCTCAGGGTCCTGGGATCAAGGCCCACATCGGGCTGTCTCCTCAGCGGGGAGCCTGCTTCCCCCTCTCTCTCTGCCTGCCTCTCTGCCTACTTGTGATCTCTCTCTCTCTGTGTCAAAAAAATAAATAAAATCTTAAAAAAAAAAACCAACAAATAGAAAACGGTAACAAATACGGTAAATAGTAATTCAACTACACCTGTATCCCTTTGAATTACAAGGGCCTAACTGCATCAACTAAAAGACAGATATTGTCAGAGTAGATCAAAGATAGTAGGAAAAGCTGAAAATTCTTTACTTCCAGAAAAAAAAAATGATAAACTTATTTAATCCAGTTCTTTCTGCTTTAGGGATATAGAGAATCCTTTCAGATTCTGCCAATATGCTGTTAATCCTAATTGACTGCATACCTGTGACTATTCTTTTTTTATTTGTTTTTTATATGTACTTTATGGACATTTTAAAGAGAAACTGGAACACATGACCAACCAATTCTATTAGCCAGATGATCTTTCAGTCAGAAGCTTACTTAGTTTATTTTGAATACTTCCACAGATAGGTCAATCTACCTTTTTAAAATAATTCTCTACCTTTGTTTTATTGAAATTAGTACCTTTTTGGAGACAAAAATCTGGATCATATTTATCTTGTTATCTCTCTCCAATATTTACATTTTTTCTTCTTTCTCGAAGTATATCATATATATATACACNTCTTGTTATCTCTCTCCAATATTTACATTTTTTCTTCTTTCTCGAAGTATATCATATATATATACACATATATATGAATATATATGTGTATATATATACATATATATGAATATATATGTATATATATATTTATAAACTGTATATATTTAAATTGTACAATTTGAGGAGTTTTGACATATGTATATACCAGGGAAACCATCGCTATAATTGAGGTATCAGATGTTTTTATTACCAGCAAAAGAGATACCTTCCACCATTTGTAATCCACTCTTCCTCCACCACTGTCCCAGACAAATACTGATCTGCTTTGTCTGACTATAGAATTAGCTTGCTTTTCTAGAATTTTCTATATATGAATCATACAGTATATAATCCTTTTTTGCATGGATTCTTTCAGTGTGATAAATTAGGATTCATCTATATTGGTACATGTATTAGTGGTTTCTTCCTTTTAGCTACTGAGTAATATTCCATTTTTAACTTTTTCAAGCATTAATCTTATATCTGTATTAAGGGTTCACATATTTAAAGACAATTTTGGGGGCACTTGGGTTTGGGGGCACTTGGGTGTCTCAGTAGGTTAAGCAGCTGCCTTCGGCTCGGGTCATGTTCCCAGGGTCCTGGGATTGAGTCCCACATTGGGCTCCTTGCTCAGCGGGGAGCCTGTATCTCCTTCTATCTCTGGCTGCCACTTTGCCTGCTTGTGCTCTCTCTCTCTGATAAATAAATAATCTTTAAAAAAATAAAGACAATTTTGCTTATAAACATGATACTTACATTTTTTCAGGAAATTAAGCAGAGAAATAGTACCTAGGATATGATCATAAACTATGTCCTTAATTATACATCAAGTTAGAAAAAACTGATTAATTTGCTTTATGGCTTAAATAAAAGCGAGAAGAAAAGTTATATCTAATACATGTTACTCAACAGCTTTTGTCACCTCAGTTCTTCCCTCCACTCACACTGACCCAGGAGTTGATGGGAATAGAATGTAGTAAAATTACCATTTGGCTACATAGTTTAATACACATTAATATACATTTAATATAATGATGAAATTCTATGATATATTTTCAGTGATATGAAAAACATTAATCTTAAATCAGAAGCAACAGAAGTGGGTAGGGTAGATTAATGATTAAGACAGTTTTATTTTTTCCCTCCAAAATATCCTCTCTTTTGTTATGCAGGAAGAATAAAGACCTATGTAACAGGATGACCAGTATATGTAGAAATCATACCGTTTTCCAAACTTCATAAGTTATCACACTTTGTTCATTAGAGAATGAGAGATACTCTTTACTTTATAGAGAAAGGAGAAAAATAAAGACTAAAGATGGTAGTACATTAAGAATCATTTTTGCCTTGCTCACTGTTGTGCACTTACTGCTTGCACGAAACACAGGTAACACACAGTAACTGCTCAGTAAACATCTGTTCCAACGTTAAGTCTATTAAGTGTTGACCAAGACCATGCAAAGTCTCAAAAGCCAGAAAACAAGAAGTTGTAAATATCATTAGAGAATAGATTGTACATTTAAATCCAGTAGTGAAGTATGGGGGGGAGGGTAAGATGGGAGTAGATTGTCAAGATAAGGAGAGAGTGGCATCAAGGAGAATGTTTTGAAGACTGTTGCAGTAACCTAGGCTTGAGGCCACTGGGGCCTAGCGAAGCCCGGGAACAAGAGGTACCAAGAGTGGATGGTTATTTTGGTAACTGATTCTTGGTTGGTAGGTAAGAGAGTGAGAATGTTATGTTTTTTTTTTTTTTGTTTGTTTTTTTAAAGATTTTATTTATTTATTTCACAGAGGGAGAGAGATCACAAGGAGGGCAGAGAGGCAGGAAGAGAGAGAGGGGGAAGCAGGCTCCCCGCTGAGCAGGGAGCCCAAAGCGGGCCTCGATCCCAGGACCCTGAGATCATGACCTGAGCCGAAAGCAGAGGCTTTAACCCACTGAGCCACCCAGGCGCCCAAGAATGTTATGTTAAAGGTGAAAGTAATGAAAATATAGATAGGGGAGTAAAGGTTTTGAATCTGGGTGACTGGGAGAATTAGGATAGCCCCTGTGAACATAGGAAGCAGGAAAAAGGAACTAATTTGTAAATAGGAGTGGAGAGGTATATGAGGTTTGGAACTTTGCCTTAAAACTTTTACTTTAGCCATTTAAAATATAAAATGAGCCTAGAATATAGGAAATGTTGAGAGACAAGGAAATTGGAGAACATATTTTGTTCTCTGAAAAAGGTTTGAAAACTTACTTCTAGTTAAAAATAAAAGCCATGAGTTTAACAATGGAAAAACTTAAAATTTTTTCTTTTAAGAATTATATATCCAATGAATACTTCATATGTTATTTTTCAATTATTTTACACAGCAAACAACTGATTTTTAAAAAAAACAGGCAAAAGAATTTTTTGTAGAGAAGAAAAAGTTTGTGTTGTCTAAGGGTATAGAATGAGATAGTTGTATGGCTTTTTAAATTGACAATATTATGTGAAGTCTTAGTGAATAAAGCAAGATAGTAAAAAAAAAGATAAGTTCAGAATCAAATGGCATTTTCTTTTAAAAATCATCATCTCTATCTTTCAAATCATGTTATAATATTTCAAAAGCAGTATTTCTTATTACTGGTACTACTTCCTAAAAGGCTGAATCATTACTGACTTTGTGGTTGATGAATTCAAATAACAAGCTATTCTTGGATCAATTTTCTGACTTCAAAAGTAAATGACTCGTGAAATAAGTCAGTTTCACAAACTGACTTACTTTCCTTATTAATGAAGAAATGGATATGATCACAGTAGCTGGGAACTTACAAATTTTTCAAGTACTTAACTCATTGGGAAAGAGGAGTGTCACCAGCTCATTTTCTATAGCCTGTTGTGATTGATATTTTATGACCAAGCTACCATCATAAGGCTGAACTTCAGGAATGTGAGATCATAGACAGGGTACATTTTTGAAACTGCAGAAAAGATAAATAATAATAGGTCAGCCAAAATATTTGTCCTTAACTTTGCTATAGCCATTTAATATAAAAGCATACATTTCAATGAGTGATTGAAAATATACTTTTCACTCCAAAAGGAGTGAAAAATAAACAGGATTTACTAACAAAAAAATGGAGAGATGAATCTCTTCATGATGTAAATAAAGGAAATTTTATAATGTATATATAATGTTCTTATGAAGAACATTTCAAGGGCAAGCCTTCTCTTTACTATTAAACTTCATACACACAAACAGAAAAATATAATTCTATAATGGATATCCATATATCATTACCTAGTTTTAACAAATGGAAACATTTGAAGGATGTGGTTTTAATCTGTTTTTGTGTAATTAAACAAAACAAACAAAAACAATTTTCCAGATAAATGAGTCCCTTTTGTAACCTCTTTAATCAAATTCTAGCCCCAAAGTAACCATCAACCTGAAGTTGGTATGCAGCTTTTTCATCTAGGTTTTCATGTGTTTACTATAGACATATGTATAAATAAAAAACGAATAATATGCTATATGTGATGTAACAATACAATATATATTATACAGTATAGTATGAAATGTAGTATACTACATACGGTAATACAATATTTTGGGGTGTTTTTGATTTTTACTTAAAATGAATTATTTTATGTGTATTATTCCTTTAATTCAATGGTTCATTTTTTAAATTTCTAAGTTTATCTATATTAATGCATGTACATCTGTTTCATTCACTTTAACTACTGTATAGTATTTCACGGCATGACTATACCAAAAGTTATTTACTTATTCCTTTATTCATAGAAATACAAGTCCTTTTCAAATTACTGTTATTGAAACCAATGCTGCATTGAACAAATCCACCCACATGTCCCTGGGCACATATGAGAATTTGTTTCAAGTTTGAATCTGCAAGTAGAACTGCCAGATAGTAGGAAGTTATACACATCCTCCATCACCTTGCTCTTCAGAGTAATTGCAGTTTTATGCTATTGCTTCAAAGATGTAAACCAGATAATGTTTTTAATACACAAATCACAATGCTTAGCATGAGTAATTACTAGAAAATGTTCATTCATCATCTCGTATGGAGTTAGGCAAACTGTCATGTTAAAGCCAATAAGATAAAATAAAATAAAATACCCTTTAATATGTAATAGGAACTATGTATTTCCTCCTCTCCTTTAGAGTCTGTAGCATTTAAACTAATACTATGATATTAGCTAACATTTAACAAATATTCTTTAATAAGAACCCTGAAGTTCACTTTTGTATATACTTTGGCTTTCCATGGTATACAAATTATAAAGTACAGCTAACTTATTGGATACATCCATAATATAATTGCTATTTATAAGATTGGCAGAGAAAAAAGTAGCAGACAGGTACGTCAGTACTATATTTTTCCCCTTTTATACTATAAACTGGGGTCATAAATTTTCTTATTCATATTTATATTCCTAAGATTGTCACATAGTTAGCATTCTTACATCATAGAGAATGACATAGAATGAATGAATAAAGAAACAACTATCAGTTTTCTTCTTATTCTAATTTTCAGGAAAACTGTGAGTTGTGAAATGGAAATCATCCCTTGGCAGAATCAAATCAACTTCTTCATAAATGAAAGCACTTAAGTCTCTATTCGTGTACCAGTTGGTTATCACACATGTAGCAAATTATAAGCTCCAAACAGCCGTTTGGTTTGAGTTTGCTGCCATAGCAGCCCCAAATGCCACAAAGCTGAAAGTGGGAGTGGACTGGGGTTGTTGGGGGGCGGGAGTGGGGGGCAGGACGGGTGGAGAAGAGTGAGGAATAGGGAGGGTGAAAGGATCATTCGAATGTTTTGCTTTCAATTCCAAATCAACCAAAAGGTACTTGTTTCTTACTGTGTTAGGCAACATGGGACCCAAACTGTTATATAAAGTCTCTGCTTTGCTGGGAGTATAAAAGGTTGAAAAAAACCTATTTCTTCATCTGGTCAATTGTTATATATTAGCAGCCTGAAAAAAAAAAGTAACATATTTCAAATAGGACAAATAAATGGAGCTGTAACTCTAGAAATTATTTATAGCTTACAAGATATAGGAAGGACACATATTGATTATTAGTATATAAAAGTTACAAGGAAGGCAGATAAATTAAATAACAGCCATGAAATGTATCACTGTATCCATTAGTAGGACTTGTGAATTACATAAAACAAGGAAGTCCAAGGAGCAAGGAACAGAAGCCAAGATAAGAATCATATTAGACTTAAGGCAAGAAGATGAAGCTAGCCACCAATGCCAGACTGGTCATTTCCTGATAGTCCCCTAGTCTTGTCCATATCAGTAACTGGAACCCCCATTTACCCAGTTGCTAAAGCCAGAAACTTGAGAGTCAACCATGAGTTCTCCATTTTGCTTGATCCTACGTTTCCAAACCATTGTCGGCTAGTCTTGCAAGCTCTATTTTCAAGATATATCTTGACTCCACTCACTTCTCCATCGCCATTACCATCACACCAGTCCAGGCCACCTTCATCTCTTGATGGAACTAATGAAATAGTCTTTTAACTGACTACTTTCGTTTCACACTTGACCCCACCCAATCCCTTGCCTACATTGTAGCTAGACTCATCTTTTAAAGAGGTAATTCAGTTAATGTCCCCTAGTACTCAAAAACTTTCAATATCTTCCAAAAAAGAACATAAAATATGATTCAAACTTCTCACTTGCATGCTCTGGCTCCAAGGAGCCCCAAATTCCATCATTATATCATGACACTTTGCTACATTCACCGGAGTCCAGCTGCAATAGTCTCTGTTAAGACATAGAAAACTTTTTTCTCAGCTCAGGGTCATAGGCTTTTCTTACTTCTGGAATGCAGTTCACATGGCTGGGTTACTCTCATCCTTCAGACATCAGCTTGGATGTCAACTCCTTAAAGAGATTCTCTCTGACCTCTGCATCCAAAATAGGTCAACCTATCTTTCATAGCAACCAGGTTATTTCCCTTACAGTACTGATCACAATGAGTAAATACTTTTATCTATTTGCTTGTTTATCATGTGTTGAATAAAATGAAGAAAAATATAGCAAATATAAATCCAATAAATATACTTTGTTTGCTTTGACTAGTATGTATGGTTTACAAGGTAAAAAAGGAAAGCATTAGTTATGCAATGTGGTTCATGAAAATAAAAATGCTACTTATCTTTGTGTAGGCATTTATATTTTCAAATTTAGCAAGTTTATACATGATGAAGTATTGTTGACTTCTTTTGCCATACTGATATATATATATTTATAAAGTAAATACATTTCAAAATTATCCACACACAATATTTTAGTAGAGGCAGAAACGTCATAGTTTCTCATCTTCATCTGTCAATGTTGACTAGCCTACTTTTCTTTTTCATTTTTTTTTAAAGATTTTATTTATTTATTTGACACAGAGAGAGAGATCAGATCACAAGTAGGCAGAGAGACAGGCTGAGAGAGAGGAGGATACTTTTCTTTTTCAAATAATAAAATATAATGAAGACCACAGACAGAAAGTAAAATGTCTTCAGGTTGAAATTAACTGACATTTGTTTCAGAAAAATAAGTAGTTTCTGGCATTTGATTCTTTACAATATTATTAGGGAAAGGCTTAAAATATTCCAGATGGGTTCAGTGTTTACCAACATATGGTAATGTTTCCAAACAAAGAATATGTAAATTTTGAGTTTTGAAGTCAGAGCCATTGAACTTGTGAAAGTATGTATGAATTATTTAAGAAGTGTGAAAGTAATCCTATGTTACATAAGAAAGTAAGAAAAAAATCACAGTCAGGCTCTGGCTATGCATGGGCATGTTATATTGCTTTTTGGCTTTAGTTTTGTGTATTTTACATGTACTAATTATTTTAAAAGGCTACATTTCTAAAGTAGTGATAGACTTTTCACTGGAATATTATTATTAACATAGATGTTTTCATTAATAGTTGTATTAACTTAGTGGTAGGACCTGAAACACCCCCTTGCCTCAAATGTCTTCTAAGAGCAAATATACCATACCAGTTAGGTTATCAACAGGAAGCAGATGGCACATTCAAATTGGTTGTAATTTTGGGAGGGCTTATAAAAGGGATCATTTACAAAGATGTGTCCAGGGTGTAGGAAAAGCTTAGGAATAATGCAGAACAAGAAACGGAAAACAAACAAACAAACAAACAAACAAAACAACAACAACAAAAACAACCCTGAAACCAAAACACAACTGTTATTGTCTTTGGGTCTAATGGAAGGGAGCCAGCAGCTAACTGGAAAGCCAAGGAAAGAAGTCAGAGAGAGAAGCTGCTGGAAAAGGAGCAGTCAGCCAGAAATAACCCAGAAGGAAGAGAGCCAGAAAATAAATATGCAGAAAATGCAGTGTCTTAGTGGGCCAAATCTGAGCACATGACCTGGTTTTACCTGACTTGGACAGTTAACTTACTTTCTGTTTACTTAAAAAATGAGTTTGCACAGATAGATAAGTGTTTATCATTCCCACTTTAATAATAATATTATTATACTTTATTGACACAATAGACTGTGAAACTTTTTCATTTTTATTATCTCACTTGTAGCCTCATAAAAACACTCACAGATAAAGAGCATGGGCTCTGGAGTAAGACTTCCTGGATTCAAATCTCATTCCCCACTCATAAGCTGTGGAATTTTGGACAATTTTCTAATGTATGTACCATCATTTCATCATGTGTAAGAAGGGAACAGTAATATTATCTCCTCCTGGGGTGTTGTGAGGATTCAATGAATCAATACATTTAAAGTACTGAAAATAGTTCCTAGCATGTGGGAAGTGCTTATAAATGCCAGCTCTGATTTTCATTTCATAGGGACAGAACTGAAGTTCAAGGAACCCAAGGGATTTAAGGCCATACAGTTTTCAAAAAAGGGTGACAGGTAGCATGTGATCCAAGTTCTGACTTAGGATACAAGTCTTTTTATATTCTACATAATTACACCATCATGGTCCATTTATTGTTGTTGTTGTTTAGTTTTCCCAAACATACACTTTGGTGGCTTTGCTCATCACCATGTGCAGTTATTGCTTATCCTCACTCTAATTTCATCGGGTAATGAGAAATAATAGTACATTCGATGGTGGCATGCTATTCATTCCAGTCTGAGATTATGCTATTAACAATCAACCAACTCCCAAGTAGCATTTGCACACATATAGATATGACTACAGTGTCATTTCCCTTAGTTACCCAAATGATTCAATCTAATTATTAGTTTTAAAAGAAAAGAGGGGTCTACCACTGGGAAATTTTAAACTGTTGCTGACTGGATTTGTTCAGCGCAGTGATGTCAGCACTGTGAATATTGCCTGGTCCTCAGTAGCTGCTAAATAAATACTTGCTGAATTAACTAATTAATAAAAGTATTCCACCTCATATTGCCGTTATTAATATACAAAAGTTAAAATGCCTGCAATATTAAAAGAACAGGAAAACAAGAATACCTAGATTTAGATGGAGAAGGATCAGTAAGTCACAATGTGGAGTTTCTGTAGTTAGAAAGGCCTTAAGTCAATGTGGCCTTTCAATATAAGCCAAAGCAACAAGACCATGTTGAATTTTCTCTGACTGATGTAGAAATAGTCTGCTGAATTTTCAGTATCTTTCCATAACTGTTGTGAGAGAGAAATGCTGATGGTGCAATGGTAGGTTTTAAATCCAGATTGTAGCAAATAAGAATTTTATGCCATTAGTGAATGAGTTTTACTTCCCACAAAGAGTGAAATTGTTTTTTATCTTGCAAAATGGCAGTTGTTGAAAAACAAAATAAAACCCCTCACCTAAAGATAAGGCAGACGGAACAGATATAACTAGAGAAAACCAAAACCAAACCAAAACACATGAGAAACAAGACCAAGCAAACCTAAAACAAACTTTTATTTAAATTCAGCTATGGATTCTTTTTTTTTTTTTTTAAGATTTTATTTATTTATTGACAGAGACAGAGAGATCACAAGTAGGCAGAGAGGCAGGCAGAAAGAAGAGAGGAAGCAGGCTTCCCTGCTGAGCAAAGAGCCCGATGCGGGCCTCAATCCCTGGACCCTGAGATCATGACATGAGCTGAAGGCAGAGGCTTTAACCCACTGAGCCATCCAGGCACCCTAAATTCAGCTGTGGATTCTTTACATGAAAACCACGAGAATATGAACAGAAGTCTGTACCAACTCCTAGATCTAGAGTGGAAAATACAATCTTTTGAAATGTTTTATTTTTTTTCTATCATAATATTTAAAATGTTTTGCTATTGAAGGTTATGATAATGCTTAGAAGAAATGATAGAACTTGAGTCTCATCAACTGCTAAACTTTAATTGCTTTAGAATATCTTTACTCCAAAGAAAGGAATGTCTTTAAAACGTCTCTAGGCAAACAGTATCATGAATACATTTGATATATCATTTTTTTTGTAAGGTTGGTCTAGTTTTCAAGATACTGATAATATCTTGTCTTGCTAGCACAAAATTTTCCTTTTTTCTTTTTATTCAGTAGAGTTCTTTGAAACCTAAATGTTAATTTTGCTTAGGTATTTTCTTGAAATGGAGAAGTTTGTGATAATTTAGTTTAAGATGGACGTACCAAATTCAAGTCTTCAACTGATCTTTTGAAGTGATTTCTAAGAAAATCAGGCCCGTTTACTTTCAAAAGTAAATGCCAAATTTCAAAAGAAATCATACATTATTTGAAGACAATTCTTTTCTTTCCTTCCTTCCTTCCTTCCTTCCTTCCTTCCTTCCTTCCTTCCTTCCTTCCTTCCTTCCTTCCTTCCTTTCTTTCTTTCTTTCTTTCTTTCTTTCTTTCTTTCTTTCTTTCCTTCTTTCTTTCTTTCCCTTTCTTTCTTTCTTTCTTTCTTTCTTTCTTTCTTTCTTTCTTTCTTTCTTTCTTTCTTTCTTTCTTTCTTTCTTTCTTTCTTTTCCTTCCTTCCTTCCTTCCTCCTTCCCTCCTTCCTTCCTCCTTCCTTCCTTCCTTTTCCCTCCCTCTTCCTTTTCTTTCTCTTTCTCTTTCTTTCCTCCTTTTTTTCCCTTCCTTCCTTCCTTCTTTCCTTTGAATCAGTGCCTTTTGATTCTGCTAAGAGCCAATAGTGACAGTTTCTGGTGTAAATTACTAAATTAATATTCAAATAAATTCAAAGCATCAGAGTACCATAGAAATAAATTGTTTTTATATGTAACTGTTTTGTATATTCCCTTAAAATACAATCTTAACCATGAAGGTTAGGTTTTTTTTCTTTAAATTTTTGCTAGTTGTGGCATAATTCTAAGGAACTCTTATCACATAAAAAATAGTCTTCCCTCCCATTCTTTCCCACATCTCAAACTCACCCTGCCTTCTTGATGCATCCTGAAATAGTTATCACAGAGTAGGGAGAAAACCACTCTTTAGGTCAACGGTGAAAGAAAAAAGACTAAAATTTAAAAAATTGGTTGAGGCAACACTAAAATTATCTACCATATTAAAATGCAATCCCCCAAAAGAATAATATTAGGGCATTAGATCCTTTCATAATTGTCCTAATAATTTTTCTCAAAAATTTTCCATAGATTCAAGACTTCCTTGTTATGGTAAAATATAGACATAAGATAAAGTTTACTGTTTTAAACCACTTTTTTTAAATCTTTTAAGATTTTTATTTATTTGTGAGAGAGATAGAGAGTGAGAGAGAGCACAGGAGCAGGGAAGAGAGGGAGAAGCAGGCTCCCCAGTGAGTAGGGAGCCTGACACAGAGCTCAATCCCAGGTCCCTGGGATCATGCCCTGAACGGAAGGCAGATGCTTAACTGACTGAGCATCCAGGTGCCCCCAAATTTAGTTTTAACTATTTTTAAATGTACAGTTCAGTGACATCAAGAACATTCACATTGCTGTGCAACCATTATCACTATCCACCTCCACAACCTTTTCATCTTCTCAGCCTGAAACTACATACTCATTAGGCAATAACTTCCCTTCCTCAGTCCCTAGCAACCATTCTATTTTCTGTCTTTATGAATGTGACTAATCCAGGTACCTCCGATAAGTGGAAACATGCAGTATTTGTCCTTTTGACTGGCTTATTTCAGTTAGCATAATGTTCTCAAGGTTGCAGCATATGTCAGAATTTCCTTCCTTTGCAAGGCTGAATATTCTATTTTATGTACATACCATAATTTGTTTTTCCCATTCATCTGTTGTTGATGGACATTTCCATTGTTTCTACCTTTTGGCTATTGTAAATAATGCTGCTATGAACATGAGTGAAGAAGTATCTGTTTAAGTCCCTGCTTTCAATTCTTTTGAGTATATATTTACAAGTGAAAATGCTGGATCATATGGTAATTCTATTTTAGGTTTTTGAAAACTGCCATCCTGTTTTCTGTAGCTAATTCAAGGTTTTAAAAAAAGCTGAAATATATAAAAATCAAAAGAAGGAAAAAAGAAAAGTTTGTACATCCACTGTAGATTGTAGAAGTTCATACTAAAAGAGCCTTGAAGTAAGTTATTTACCTACCTCATTATTTTATAATAAAATGCAAAGCCTACTGTCCTTTTTCCAGGGAATTTGTGAGCTGTGCAAACCCTGGTATCCTGATTCCTAGGCCAATGGTTTATACTTTAATTTGGTTTTTAAGACTTTGTTACAATTTTAGAAAAACAAATAAGCTTGGATAACCTATAGAGATAATTTCTTTTTGCTTTATAGCACCTGAGACTTTTAAAAAATATATTGCAGGAGCAATGTGGGTTATTTTGGCTTTTGATATCTTCTACTAAAATATCTGGCACCTGTCTAAGCACTGCTGTTGTCTGGAGAATTCTTAACCTTAGGCTAAACACCTCCAAAATAATTCCTATACTAAATAAATTACACTCATGCAAAAAGCAAAGTCTACAAAGTATAACCACAGTGAATTCTCCTTGAATCCTATAAATATGTAATTAAATTACCTCCATTTCAAACATAGGTTTTGTTCTTTTTTTTCAGAAGCATTATAGCAATATTAATGAACTTCCACACATCCCTCTACTAAGTAGGACCATAAGAACCTTCACAGATTGGACAATCTGATTAAAATAAAAATGAAATTGACACCTTGACTTGGTAGTTTGCATACTTCAATAGACTTTCTTCAAGTTAATTAATGTGTGAATACTTGATTGTGGATTCAATTAACCCATAGGGTTCTTGTTGCTGTATTTTTCATAAGACAGCATGAAACAAGGTACACTCATATTTAAAAAATGCCCAGATACATCTCCTTTAAATGAAATTAATACAATATATTAAGGTTATAAAATTAAATTAAAAAATCAGAAATGATAAAAATGAAATTTTATCTTATTAGCCCATAAATATGATATATGAATTATATTCTTAAATTACTATTTTGTCTAAGTATGTGTAAATAAATAATAAAAGTGAAATGATAATCAGATATTATGAAAATCTTAATTTTCTCATTTTCTGAATTTTAATAATAAATATTGCACGGATGGGTTTATTTATAATAAAGACTAGAGTTATAATATATCATGGTTTCCTCATAGATACATGGTTTAAAGGAATTCCTTTACAAATATATGTGGGCATAGAGTAGATATGTTGATTGGCAATACTGAATGATAAAATTATATGCATCAATCTTTATTAAACTCAAATATCTTATTCAGATCCATTAGTTTCTTTGAAAATGAGATACATCTAAATCTCCATGTTATTTGCCCTCATTACACATCAAAATATCCTATTGTATCACAGGATAATTAAATTTTAATTAAATTATTATTTTTGCATATATTAATCTCTCTCCATTACCAAAATGTGCATTCTATGCCAGCAGTGACCACATCAACCTAATTTATTGTTTTATCACCAGTACCTAGCACAGCCTGGCACATTTTAGATGTTAGAGAACTATTTTCTGAATGAATAAAATCATATTTTTAGATCAACTTCCTGATTCTCTTTAGACCCCCTGCCTCACTTCTTTCAGACATGGTGTAATGACTTAAAAAAAATCAGTTAGCAAAGACCCTTGCTAAATCGTATGACTCATATTAAATTTCTAGTGTTATTCATGGCAACTGTTCCTGCACCTGGCATTCTGCACAGGACTGAAGTTTACCTCTCAGTGTTAAAAAGAATTGATCACTTGATCGCTTTTGCAAAAGACTCAAGCTGTTAGACCAAGATTACTTTGGGGATGCTATTAGAGCCTAGCAGGTGAAAAAAAGAAAGCCATTTATTTAACAGTTTCTTGCTGATAGTTACAGCAACTCTAGATGTGCACATTAATGAGGCAGGTTGCCTAGTTTGTGCCCAAAATGATGCATACCAACGAAATTTTTGAGCTGTTCACACACACACAAAAATGAGATTCCTATTACATGTGTAACAACAAAGCAATCCTTGCTCCCCATTGGATGGAAGACTCAGTATGGTGCATCACAATTACAGTATTGGGAAAACAACTCAAAAAGGCACATCTTATTGATGCAAGGAAGCTGAGTAATGTCTCCTACAGAGATATGTCACTCAGTGTGCTTCACTGAGCTAATAGGGCCAACATAAGCATACAAAGGTGCATTTTAGTGTAGACACCAGCTAAGTAGTTAAAGCATGTATAAGGGAAAATAGTAAAGACTGACAAGCAAATTAAATGTTATTGCTTGCTTACATAATTACATTTCTCCTTACACTATAAATTATACTATCTGAGATCATGTCCTATATCGCTGATTCTTCTGATCTCATTAGAATTTCATACATCATCTTTTAAATAAATTTTATTTCTCAAGTTACATTAACCAAATGCACTTTGAGTTAATAATGCAGAGCAAAATGCATGTGGTCATAATCTTAGATTAGACAATGTGAAAGATTAGAATGTTAGATTCACAATGTGAAACAAAGACATGTGACTTCATCCTTACCTCTAACAAATGTTAAAAGTCTGTTTTCATCAAATTGGTAAAAAAGATTTTAAGAAATTTTTAAATATTTTCCAATAATATTATTCCCTGGAAATAATAACTTCCAATAATTTAACTTTTCATGCGAGTAAATAAAGTTGATTAAAGATTTCATACAAATTTGTGGAACCTTTATATTTTAGAAAATTTTTTTCTTACTTAAATTTTTCTCACTTAAAATTTCTAAAATTGAGACAAGTCTAATATAAGACAACTAGTCAATACGGGAAATTTTTACAAAATGAGTTTTAGTGTTTGAAAATGGCCTATCGTGGTCTGAAAAATCATCTAAAATTCTCTCACACAAATATAACTGTATTATTCACCCTTAAAATTATTAACCTTTACTATCTTAAACATAGCAATGCTTAATATTTGAGAACTGATAATCAGAACTTCATAATGACCCCAGTGATTCACAACCTCCTGTAATCCCCCTACCTTTATGTGTAGGCAGAACCTGTGACTTGCCTCTGGTCAATAGAATATGGCAAACATGATGAAATGTCACTCCTGTGATCACAATGAGCTATGTAAGACTCCTTCTCGATTGACTAAAAAACAAGAGAGACTTTTGCTGGTTTCAAAGAAGTTGCCATGATGTTTCTAGCTTTTTAAGTTACCGATTTAGACATTTCTTCTTTTATACTATAATCGTATAAACCTCCACATTTCCCCCTAAGTGCTGATTTAGTTGTATTTCATAGATTTGAGGTTGATGTATTTTAATTATTCACTTCAAAATATTCTGTAATTCCCTTGTTATTTTTTCTTTGGATTATTTAAAGTGTATTGTATAATTTTCATGCAATTTTTTTTCTAGGTATCTTATTGTTACTGGTTTGCAATTTAGTCCCATTTTAGAGAATATCTGCTACATTATTTCAGTCTACTTAGATATGTTCACATTTGTTTTATAGCCCAGCATACAAATTATTTTCTCCAATGATTCTAAGATTTTCATTTTCTTTTTTTTTTAATAATGTACCAAGATTCATCTTTCCTTGTGTTTATCCTGCTTGGGATTTGTGGATCATCTTGAATCTATAAATTTGTTTTTCACCAAATATGGGGAATTTTTGCCTCCACTTTTTCACTTACTTGTTGTCCCATTTTCTTTCTCCTATCCCCCTGAGACTCAAATATGTTTGATATTGACCCATGGGCCCTTAGGCACCAGTATTTTTTCTTCTTTGTTCTTCGGATTGCAATACCATCTATTAATCTGTTTATAAGTTCACTTAATTCTCCTGTCATTTCCAGTCTACTGTTAAGCCAATCCAGTGAATTTTTAAATTCATATATTTTATTTTTATCTCCTATAATTTCTATTGGGATCTTTTTACATCCTTTATCACAGTTATAAGAATAGCTTTAAAATACTTAATGTGTTAATTTCAAAATCTGGGTCATTCTGGGACAAGTCTCCATTAATTCTACTTCTTGAGTTTAAGCTACATCAAGCTATTCTTATGTCAACTTATTTTGGATTGTATTCTGGAAATTATGATTGATTGTAAGGCTGTGTATTTTTTCTTTTTTAAAGATTTTATTTATTTATTTGACAGAGAGAGAGAGAGAGATCAGATCACAAGTAGGCAGAGAGGCAGACAGAGAGAGAGGAGGAAGCAGGGTCCCTGCTGAGCAGAGAGCCCGATGTGGGCCTCGATCCCAGGACCCTGAGATCATGACCTGAGGTGAAAGCAGAGGCTTTAACCCACTGAGCCACCCAGGCACCCATAGGCTGTGTATCTTGTTACAGTTCTCTGAACCTACTTTTTTTGTTTGAAGTCAATAACTGGGTTGAATTCAAGCTGCAAACTTCCTCCTTTGTGGTGGGTATCATGTGAAATCTCAGTATTCTTCTCTCAGCCTTAGTATGGCTCTTGGTATCTGCCCCACACACATGCAGTTCAGGGATCATCCAGAGATTAGGGTGGAGTTTACAGACAGAATTTAGGGCTTCCCCTCTGTGGCTCTCTCTTTTCTGCTATTTCTTATCCCTCACTTTTCAGTTGTGCTTATTCTACTTCTGAATGTCAGTAGGACCCAGGGTTTTCTTTTCCAGTTTTGGTGCTCAGCATGGCATAGTTGAAGCAAAAACTGTAAAAACGGGAACTTGTCTAGTGCTGTTCACTTCCTTCCTCCAGGTCACCCCTTGCCCCCTCACCAGTATCTGCCTCATTTTAGATCTCCAGAACCTTCAGGTAGTGTTTTATTTTTGTTATTGTTTTAAATATTTTAAAAATATTTAATCAAGAGTTTATAGTTGTTATTTGCAGAACAATAGGTCAAATAGAAGCTACTCAGCTACTTGTATATATAAATAATATTTATGTGTATATATATGTGTATATATATACATATATATGTATATATATATACATATATATGTATATATATGTATAATATATGTGTGTGTGTGTATTTTTTCTGAGAGGTGAGGGAGAGGGGTAGAGAGAGAATCTTAAGCAGGCTCCACAACCAGGACTGAGCCCGATGTAGAACTTGATCTTATGATCCTGAACTAAAATCAAAAATTGGATGTTCAACTGACAGAGCTACCCAGGCACCCCTAAATCAGCTATTATAAAAAGGGAGAAGTTCTTACTGATAATTTAAAATCCACAACACTAATGTGCATTTTTTTCTCATTCATTCATTGATTTGTTCATTCATCCACTTCTTTCTCCAGCCAATAAATACAGAATGTTCTTAGGGGAAATAACTGTTCTGATAAATGTGTAAAATATTGAATAAAACAAACACTATATATACAAACTTGTAGTGTATTAGAAAATTTAGAGCAATTAAATTGACCTGCTCAGTTTCTGACCAATAGACTTCTCCTTAGCATTTTCTTTAACCCACTGAGCCACCCAGGCGCCCTCCTTAGCATTTTCTTAATTAAGTCTAGTATTGAATTCTGGACCCTTATCTTGGTTTATGTGATTTTTTTTTTTCTTGTCAATCCTGTCTCCATGACCTACACTATACATAGTTGCAGTAATACTGGAAGTCATGTATATTACTATATACTTCTTCAAATGTAATGATCTGTTTTAAATTGTAATTATAAACCAGTATAAGATACAGTAGTTACACTATGTTGCTAATGGTTAATATTTACTCCCACTTTCCATTCTCCCATATCCCATAGCCCCAACTAACAGACATCACGAACAAAACAAAAAAAGATTTTCCTTCTACTACTTACAGGTTGACATTCTTTTCAGGAAAAATGAAGCCAACTTGTATCATATATAATCATCTTCTAATGATTCTGAATTATTTTCTAATCCCGGAATAGCTACTTTAATTACTTCAAGCTAAAGATCCACATCTATTTTTAATTTTAAATTCATCAGAGTAAGTTGCCTCTATTTGTCATTGAAAACTATGAGTCATTTCAGGGATGGAACAAATGTTTTTAACAGATTTGTTTTTATCAATAATTTCCCTCAATGCACATTTTTCCAAAAAATTGAACATGATAAAACATAAGACCTCAATTTCTTCTTTCCCAAGTTGGCAAGAGTTATACTATATCTCTCTGGGGTTGCTAATAATTTTCTACTGTAAGAAATAAAAGCATAAGAAAAACAATAGAATCCACTTTCATCGAAAACCACATGAATTTTGCTCGGGATTTAGGATTTGTTTGATATGTTTAGTCATTATTTTATAAGCATTAAATAACCTGACCCAGGTCACCTCTGAGTTGAAAGTTGGCCAGTCTATTTTCAAAATTTGAAATCATTGTATGAAAGCTATGTTGGCATGCCAAATGAGTTTTTCCAGCCCATTCTCACTGTATCAACTAACATCTTTCAATCGACAAATTGCACTTTGGCATGAACAGAAGGATGGACTTCTGCCACTTTTTTGGTTCCTACTAAAATAGCTATGAACACATGCAGTGTGTTGTTCATTTTTAGAGCTTGAAGATGGCAGGTTTAATGGCACTAAAAGGCAATGAATGGATGGTGAGTTGAAGACCAAATACGCTTAGCAGGAGATGTACAAGGTCATTTAGCAAGGCCTGTATATGCCAGGCTGGAATTCTCTGACATGTTATATTTCAGTTTCATCCCACAGGTTATCACTGCCTTCCTTGTTAACCTTGCCTAATTAAAACCTGTTAGCAAGAAAGGAGAGACTAGATTTTTTTTTCTTTAAGACTTTAAGCATGGAACCAATGTAGGGGAAACAATAGGTACCCTGATTTGAAATGGACTTAGGGTCATTTTCTAATGATGAAAGCTGTCCAAAAATGCAATGGGATGCCTTGGAGGTTAAGTTCTATATTCACAGACATGTATAGGCAGATTCTGTACCATTTGAAGGAATGGTTATAATAAAAAATGAAACAAATGATAGGGGGTATTTATTAGACAGGGATGGTGTTATTAGATGTATGCTGAGGTGTCTTCCAAGGTGTCCTTTAAGGCATACTTGCACACAAAAATATGATTTTCATAACACATTAAAATAGTTTTAATTTATTTCTTTTTTCATTGTGGCTTTTCTAAGATACTTTTCTTAGGGTCCCTATATTTGTAAACTAATCTAAAAATGAAACATGTGAGAAAAGATTCTATATGACAAAAATGTTGGCTAGGTCTTTTAGATTGTTCTGCAGTAAGTGATTACTTGGCTAATTAAGCCTTAAACAATAAAAACCTTGATATATCTTCCTAGTGTGTTTCAGCAGTTTGATGATGTCTGTAAAGACTAGGGACTTTTATCTTTCAGTTCCACCATTCTCAGTGTGAGACTTTTTACAGTCAGGCTTTTTTGTTTCAGAGTAAGAAGATTGCTGCTGCTAATATTCCAGAGAGCCAATCCTTTCTCAGTAGTATCCAGACCTGGGAGGGTGGAAGGGAAGGAAAAACTCTCTCCTCAGTGCTTATGTCTTTTGTCATAAAGTAAAAAATTTCCCAGAAGCAAACATAAGAATCACATTGTACTACCATCAGTGAGAACTAGGTCATATGGCAGTTCTTAGATCAAAAACTGCAAAGGAGAACAGGATTACCATGATTAATTTAGACTAGAAGTAGTACCACTCTCTAAGGGGTATTTGGAAAAATTTGACAGCATTTTTTTTTTTAATTGTTACTGTGCCTGGGACATAAAGGTGAATTTTAATTGTAGGTGTCAAGAACAGTAAACACGATGTAGGTAGCAGAAAGTTGTGCTCAATGAAGACTGCACTTCAAAAGTCTCACTGGAACCACTACCTTCGGCAAAAATACCTTCCCTTGGAGATAGGCACACTACTGTCTGAACAAGGTAAGTAAAAAAAAAAAAAAAGAAAGAAAGAAAGAAAGAAAGAAAGAAAGAAAGAAAGAAAGAAAGAAAAAAAAAGTTGCCTTTTGATAGGTAAGTAATTGCGTCTGCCATGAAGGGGAGCAGAGTTTGTCATCCCAAAATATGCCTCTTTGTTTTTTTTTTGTTTTTTTTTTTTAAAGATTTTATTTATTTGATAGAGAGAGATTACCAGTAGGCAGATAGGCAGGCAGAGAGAGAGGAGGAAGCAGGCTCCCCGCTGAGCAGAGAGCCTGATGTGGAGCTCCATCCCAGGACTCTGAGATCATGACCTGAGCTGAAGGCAGAGGCTTTAACCCACTGAGCCACCCAGGCGCCCCAAAATATGCCTCTTTGGTATAATAATTATTTCAGGTTGATTTTTTTTTTTTAAGAAACAGCAGACACAGGGGGTGCCTGGGTGGTGCGGTTGGTTAGGTGTCTGACTCTTGGTCTTGGCTCAGGTCATGATCTCAGGGTCTTGAGATCAAGCCGCCTATCAGGCTCCATGCTCAGCACAAAGTTTGCTTAAGATTTTCTCTTCTTCTCCCTTTGCCCCTCCATCCATGCTCACTCTCTCTCCCTCTAAAATAAATAAATCTTAAAAAAAAAAAAAAACGAAACAAGAGACTTACAAAAAGTTCTGAAAACAGAAAAGTTACCCTTTTGTCAGAGTCATTTACATTTATAAGGTAAATCTCCATTTGTAACAGTGTCTCCCTCTCCATAGGGGAGAAGAAGAAGATCAAATAAACTCTCTTCAATGAGGAAAGCTTGGGCTTAAATCTGCATAACAACAATACCCTTGTTTACTGTGCTTTGCCTGATAACTTCCCATAACTGGCTCCTCCAACCCAACATCTTTTGTCTTTATCTAGAGAGGGGACTCAAGGTGATGGCTTGGGCCATTTTAGGAAACTATTCAGTTTTCCTGGGTACTCCATGTATACAAGAGGTACACATGTTATTAAACTTCCGTTTGCTTTTTCTCCTGCTAATCTGTCCTTTATTATAAAGAGGATCTTAGCCATGAATCTAGAAGGGTAGAGGGATAATTACTTTTCAGTTTCCTATGGCCACAGTTTTTACACTTTCTCTCCATGACTCATTCCTTTATTTTTATAAAACTCTGGAACAACAAAGGGAATGCATATATAAAACTGTAAATACCTTGTGGAAGATATTATATATCACTTTGTCTTGCTATTGTTTTACATAGTGCTCTATATTTCTGCAATAAATATTGGTTGATAATGTTGGCAATGGCATCTATGAGGGGTTATAGATTAGTCTGAAGAGAAAAGTAAGTATATCTGGTGATTATAAATGCCAAAACATTATTCATATATTTGAAGTTAACTTTACCCAAAAGGTTTATCATGAGCCTGAACTTTGATTTGTTTCATTTCATATAATAGATGTTTGATGCTTTTCAAAACTAAAATCCTGATCAAAGATAAGTCTAAAAGTAATATTTTTCACCTTTATTAAAACCCTTTATAAGGATGACATGGAATTTTGATATAAAATAAATTGAAGGGGGATTTTAATAACGCATAAAAGTTAAACCAAGATCAATATTAAAGCTACATGAAGCAGTGATGGGAAATATGCTCCCATATTCAGATAAGTACTGAGTAAATGTTAGGATATATAAACTATTTTTATAGTCAGTATAAAAGCACCATTGTGAGGAAAGTACCGAAAAGAGCTACTAAAATGCTGAACTCATTTGTTAAAATGTTTTAATTATTTCTGATAATTGTCCATTTGGTAAAATTATATTACCATTGTAACTGGACCTGAAAAGGACTTCAGGTTTACTCCAATACTTCTATAAATACTACTCCTTTATCCATTAAAGAAAAATACGTATGACAACTCATCTGCGTCCCATCCAAATTGAGTATGCTTCCAGACTCTTCCCACTCTATGACCCACTTTACCATAAACTTAATATATCTTTGATCAGCACGGGATGAAAAACTTTCCTGATATTACCATATTGAATATTTTATCTAACTCTTACTTTCCTGTATTTATGTAATTTCATAAATTACATTTATGTAACTATCTTTGTGCTCACCTATCCCAGTTATGCACAATTAGTTGCTTAATAAATGCTTTTTGAGTATGATAATGATAAATTAGCTTTTCAAGTATAGTAATGATTCTCGAATAACCAGAAAAAGCTACTACATAAGCAAAAAATAATCGCTCTACTTCACATGTGGAAACAAGCCTATGTTTAAATAACTTGGAAGAAAAAAAAATAAATAACTTGGAAGAAAATAAGATTAAATCTAGAAGGATATGATACTTATTTTTGCCAAATTTTAATATTCATTCCATTCACTTGGTCTTAACTTTTGAAGGTAGACAAGAAAAAAAAATTTATAAAATCAAATAATTGGACCAGAGTCAGTATATGGATATCATAGTGTTGAAAAAGAAAGAACAAATCCAAAAGTAGAGTCATTTGGTTCCACAACAGTGAGACTTACAGTTTCAATCTATCCCAGGAATGTGACCTTTTAATAATCTGAAATTTTCTGGTCAGCACTAGTGAGGTAATCTGCATAATAAAAATTTTGCTGGGTCTATTCCTCCAAAAGAACAGGTGTTAACTTAAAACAATCATTTCTTTTGCTAATAATTCCTTGCCCCACCTTTCTTCCTATAAAAACTTTCTATTTTGTACAATTCTTTGCCTCTCTCTACTTACTAGGTGGGCTGCTACCCCATTTATGAATCACTGAATAAAGCCCATTCGATCTTCAAATTTTCTCAACTGAATTTTTGTTCTTTGACAATAATCAATTAAATTTGCAATGCAATTATCAGGGTGATTTATTATCAGATTTATATTTTTTTTCAAAAAATAAATGTAGTATTTTAGAAACAATATTTGGTCTGTGGCACTCCTTTCTTTATAAGGATACTATCCTATGCTACATTGTCATTTTATATTATTTTATTCTGTAATATTAGCATAAAAACAATGTATATGAAATAATTTTCTTTCATATACAAACAAAAATAAAACTGTTCCAACATTGAGTTTAAAATGTTTATTGGTGCCTTTAACACAGGACAACAATTTTGTTTTTACTGTAAAATTTTAGAAAATTGGGTAAGACCTTAGGGTAATGAACTATGTGTTTGTAACTTGATGCTTCTTTAATTTAAAATGTCTTATTTTGATATAGGGCTCTCAAAAAGATTCAATTTTTAATTCAGTTCTTAAGTGTGATAAATGCATTTACAATAGAAATTCATTCCTGAGACACTGAAGTTTATGGAAAGAGTTTCAATTGATAAAATACTTCATGAAACCATGCAAAGTTTTAGTCAGGAAGTTGCCATGCCACTGAAGCTTGTCAAAGACAAAGTCTAACAACTGTGCTTTCTCTAAGAATTATTACTTTAATCTATAAACTTGACTCTAACCACAACTCTCTTCCCCTGCAAATATTTGCTTCTGGAATGGGAATTTAGTAGAGGCAGCCTCTAATATATTTCCATTGGTTCCCCTGAGTCAGTTTTATATACTGTATTCCCTTCCCAACACTATTGTATGAATGCATTGCTCTTCCCTGCACCCAAAGTAAAAAATCAAAATATTCAATGACTTTATTTATCGAATTCACTTAGTATTTTTTTGTACATGTACTCTGTAATAGGCACTGGAGATGTAATAATGAACTAAAACACCTACCTAGCTTACCTGAGAGGAGCTTATACATTTTATCTTATCTAAGAAATGCTAATGTCAAAAACAGTCATACCAAGTTTAAAAAGATAATTTCCTCCAAAAAATAGAGAACTTCTTATTGTGAGACTATAGTGAATATAAGGAAATGAATCCTGGGGAAATTTTATGGATCTAGGCAGGGGTCATTGGTAGATTACACTAGAATGGGTGCTAAAATGAAGAGATAAGAGTAGAGATAAGTAAAGTTTAGGTGGTAAAACATATAGGGTTTTGTGATGGCTTGAATCTCCTAGGAAGGGAAGTTGAAGTGTTAAAGATAACGCTTAAAAATTTTGTTTGTGCAGGGGAATGGTACAGTGCAAGGATCACCGGTTAGCTCTCTAATTACCATTCTTCTTCTTCTTTTTTTTTTTTTAACTTTATTTATTTATTTGACAGATAGGGAGAGATCACAAGTAGGCAGAGAGGCAGGCAGAGAGAGAGGAGGAAGCAGGCTCCCCGCTGAGCAGAGAGCCTGATGCGGGGCTCGATTCCAGGACCCTGAGATCATGACCTGAGCCAAAGGCAGAGGCTTTAACCCACTGAGCCACCCAGGTGCCCCCATTCTTCTTCTTTTTGTCAGTAATAAAAATATAAGATAGACATTTAGTATCCCAGCTAAAGATTATATTTTCCAGCCTCCTTTGAGCAGGTTTTGGACAAAGAAATTTAATAATATATGCAAGTTGAGTCATGTTTGTAAAACAGAAGAGTATGTTCTATGGATTTCCCTTCTTTATTTCTCTTACTAATAGAATGGGCATGTGATGGTAGGAGCTGAAGCAGTCATTTTGTACCCAGAGATGGAAGATGTGAGGATGTGAAAGTGACCAGTAAAGGAGGGATAAACTATCTTAATGGTACTATATTATAATCTAGATTTTTAATAATTTTGTGTAATAAGCTTCCTTTTTTTCTTTTGGTTTCCTAGCTAAGTGCTTTAGAATATATTTTTCTATATTTGTTTTTTTCAATGCTAATGAATGAGTCCCTTGAAAGGAACCTTATCTTTCTCAGCCTGCTGTATAAAAACTGTGGATCTCAGCATTTTTTTTTAAATCTTTTTTTTTTAAGATTTTATTTATTTATTTGACACAGAGAGAGAGATCACAAGTAGGCAGAGAGGCAGGCAGAGAGAGAGGAGGAAGCAGGCTCTCTGCCGAGCAGAGAGCCTGATGTGGGCCTCGATCCCAGGACCCTGAGATCATGATCTGAGCTGAAGGCAGAGGCTTTAACCCACTGAGCCACCCAGGCGCCCATGATCTCAGCATTTTAAATACGTGTGCAGATTCTGAAGGGAAAAATACAGGGGCATTAAGGAGATTACTATTGATTGGTTGATGAAGTGGATTATGCAAGGTAAAAGAATGGAGTAGGAGACCCCCATCTTCCCTGAGGAAAAAAAAAGAAAAATATCAGAAGCCTCATTAGTTATCCATATATTAGATGGATTTTATAATGAGAGGAGGGAGCATAATTGGGAGAATGTATTAATGTAATAAGGGGCAGGATTTAAATTTAATACAATTTTTGTGTTTCTCAAGATAGTCTTGAGAAAGATTATGACCTGTTGTCCCAATGCCAGTAGGTACTGGGTCATCAATAAAATCCACCAATACTTTTTTTATTTTTAAGATTTTATTTATTTATTTGACACAGAGAGACACAGTGAGAGAAGAAGCACAAGCAGGGGGATTGGGAGAGGGAGAAGCAGGCTTCCTGCCAAGGGCCCAATGCGGGGCTAGATCCCAGGACCCTGGGATCATAACCTGAGCCGAAGGCAGACGCTTAAGGACTGAGCCACCCAGGTGCCCCAAAAATCCACCAATACTTTGAAGAGCAAAATACTCTCATTTTTTTGCCTGATAACTCAAGATTCCAAGCAACTATAGCTACTGTAGAAGGAGCCATCAAGATTAATAAGGCTTACGTTTTTTTAAATCTCATTAAATTATAAATACTTTGTGGATAAAAAGACTATGCCATAAAAAAAAAGACTATGCCATAAAAAAAAAAAGACTATGTGTTGTACATTTTGTGGAACTCAGGATTTATTGCTAAGCACAAAATAGCTATCCAATATCTACTTTTAAAAATTATTAATGTGATATATTTATATATTATAACTTTGGATATATTCAAATCCCCTAAATTTTGGATACTGAAATGCCATCTAGTCAGTATCTTATCAGTCATCAACAATGTAGCTTGTTAAAAGTCAATGCACTGTCTGTGAACTCCTTGGAATCCCTTCATATTTCTAGATAGACTTCAACCAAACTAGAAACCTTGCTTGTCATCAGTCTCTCCTTCATGTATAGAATCCTTATATGTATCAGGTCTTACATGAAGGCACAGGAGAAGAAAAAAGACAAGAATAAGATTTCTTAGAAAGATATTTCACATCAGCATGGAGTTATTCTTGCTGCTTTCCTACTCTAGCTTACATTTTATTTTCCATGACTGGTCCTGACTGTATTCATGATGCCAATATCTAAGCAGTTTTCTCTGACCAGTTTCTCAGTGCCACATTATCAAAATTGATACTAATTACATTTAATGCATACCTCTATTTGCTTCACTATTTTGACATATCCTTGATATTATGTGCAAGTGGAGTATTTTACTAACAGTATTCATGTTCCAACTTTTTTTTCTTCATTGACCATTCTTCCTTAATTTCCCTCCCTTTTCTATTTGACTTCCCTAAAGTAAACAGTGGTGAATTTATATTCTTGGTTAAGCTTCAAACATTTACTTCAAACTTACCATTGGCTCCAACATAAAAATCAAATCATTTTCTTTCCCCTCTCTCCCATCCTCCCTCCCTCCCTCCATTCCTCTGTCTTTTCCTCCCTCCCTTCCTTCTTTCCTTCCCTAACCCTCAATCTCTCTCTCTCCTATAAAATCCATAATATTCTCTCCAAGCAAAAAAAAAACAAGATCCATGTAACATCTTTAGCCAATAATTAATGCAAATTAAAACCATAAGGAGATTCCACTACATACCTCCAAGAATAACTAAAACTTTAAAGACAGGCAATACAAGTGCTGACAATGACATGAAGAAACTTGAATTCTCAAAGATAATTGATGAGAATGCAAAATGATAAAGCCACTCTGTAAAACAATTTGACAGTTTCTTATAAAGTTAAAGACACATTTACCATATGATCCAGCAGTTCCACTTCTAGGTATTTAGACAAGTGAATTGAGAACTTATGTATAAACACTGTATTTCAGTGTTTTATTATTCATGTTATTTTTCACATTATGAATAATATTGTTCAAAATAACCAAATATTGGGGAGATAAACCCTAAATGTCCATTAGCAATTGAACTGAGTGGATAAACAAATTATTGGAAATCCATTCAATAAGAGACTGAACACCAGTAAAAAGAAACAAACTACAGATACATTGCAACAACATGAATGAATTTCAAAGGCCTTGTAGCCACGTGTAAGAGACTATACAATGTATGACTCCATTTGTATAGTATTCTGGAGAAGGCAAAACCATAGACACAAAAATTAGAACAGTGAGTGCCAAAGCTAGGGTTCGGGGTAGGAGGTTGATGACAAAAGGGTAACGAGGGGGAACTTGGCTAAGTTGACTGCAGTGTTCTGTATCTTGACTGTGTTAATGGCCGCACAACTACATACATTTATCAAGACTCACAAAAGTGTAGAATGAAAAAGGGATGAATTTTATTGTGTAAATTATGCCTCAATCTTAAAAAATGGGAATCAGAGGTAAGATTTATTTAAAAAAAAACACATATAAACTACATTTATTTGGAGTTCTGATCCTGCAAACATAGGACTATATGAATTAGGAAGCAGAAGGGAAAAAAAGAACTTTTCTGCTCTTTGCCTAAGATTAATTATAGGCAACTTTTTTTGAAAGAGCCACATTTATCTTTGAAGTCATTTCTTCTTTTCTTTATTTCTGTTTATACCCTGCTGTTTCTCACTCTAACTTCCAGAACATCTTGGAACTTCTTGATGTCTTTGGCATCAAGTGTCCTCTGTGTATGTCTACATTTCTGTCCTACAGCATTACGTTCTTCACAGTTGCTGTCTCAAACTCTTCTCAAATGAAAATCTCTGTCAATGAATTTTTTTCTCAGTAATGTATCTGGGGAAACCGATTTTGTTGAATTAATAGAAACATATAAAAGCATGGAACACAAGAACATACTTTGAGAAAGAGAATGTATGTCTTTTAAAAATTAATCTTTAATTGCCACATCATCAAGAAAAGTCAAAGCAATTAAAATATACTTTATAATTATTTATAATATGTTTATAAATTTTAATATTACATATAAATTTAGTATATATTAAAATCAATCAGTGAGAGAGAAAACACTAATATTTTAGTCTGAACAGAACACCATAGCATGACAAGAATCTCCAGATGTTGAGCTAGCTCTTCTAAGTGTTTTTTTTTTTTCTCTCTCTCTCTCAGGCCTTTCTTTCCCTTTAAGTTTAAATTTACAAAATCTCTTAAGTTCTAAATCGTTTTTATGTCACCCACTATGCCCAATGTTGTTGGTTACCTTCACATTGGCATCTTCTCCTTCTGCTTGGCTAACAAAGTCAGATTTCAGTCACTCCTTGGATGTTCAGGCGCCTAAGGGAGGCTGGCTCACTCTGGCTCTGTCAGGTAAACAGCCATAGTAATTTTATTCCCCTTACCAGTGAATGACTTAATTGAAGAGAAGTCGATTTTGCTTCTGGGAAAGATTTTCCTTACACTACAAGGAACAGGAGTAAGAAGTTATGGATTCAATTGAGTCCCCAAAATTCACATACTAAAGCCCTGATCCAAATGTGCCTGTGTTTGGAGCAAGGGCCTCTAAAGAGGTTATAAAGGTTAAGTGAGGTCGGTCATAGGGTAGGGCCTTAATCCAACAGGGCCAATGTCCTTATAAGTAGAATAAGAGACACCAGAGATCACTTTCTCCACAGGAGTACAGAGGAAATCCCACATAAAAAGGCAGTGAGAAAATGGCTATCTGTTATCTAGGAAGACAAAGCTCTTGCTAGAAACCAAATTTTCTAGTATTTTGATCATGGACTTCTATTTACTCCAAAACTGTGAGAAAACACATGTCTGTTGTTTAAGCTACCCAGTCTGTGGTCCTTTGTTATGGCAGCTCAAGCAGACTAATACTTAAGGGAAACATCCACTTTCTCTTTCCAGGTTTTGGACATTGCTGGGCAGATATCTTGAGTTCATGAAACAAAAAGTCTGAGGACAAAAACTGACAGGATGAGGGTAACAGTTGGAGAGAAAGAATTTGGGTCCTTGATGACTGCACTGAACTCTTAATAAACCAAACCTGCCTCTCCCCACCCATCCAGGTTATCACTTAGTTGGATTCTGATCTGCTCATATTCCAACTGACAGTGTGCCAAAGACGGTGACAGTGATGCCTCCCAACTATGGGTGGGTGTGGGAGTACAGGAGCCACAGGGACTGTCTACATAGACACAAAGGCCTTCAGTTAGGAATTGCATGAAAACAATTTTTACCATGGGAAAACTTCTAAATGTGTAACCTAAACCTTTCATGCTACATTGTTTGGAATAAGAATCTTATCTTTGGTAGCACTTGTCCTTAATAGACTATAAATATCCATCTCATAAATCCTTGATCTATTTTAAAATTTCATTTGGAAAAGGCATTTAGACTATCACTGTTTTCACACAGACCCCAAGCCCTGTGACAAGCCAGCTGGCTCTGGCCCAGCCTGTGACTTTTCTTGGCATAAAGTTTTGGTTCTTAAACAGCTCAATGCGAACTAAGCTATCAGAATCTATCCTGTTGTATGCCCTTCTGTGGCACCGGTGAAGGCCACCTGTTCACCTCACAGTCTTTGTCACTCAGTTCAGGATGTGGGCTGCTTCTCCTGGGGCAGGTCATGAGTTCTGCGGTGCCCAGGAGCTAGCTGTGAGCTGCTATTTGTTTTATAGAGATCTGAAGTCACTCGTCTGAGGTCATCAAGAGAGTAAGTGGCAGAATCAGGATATAAACTCAGATCAGCCTGACCCCAAGCCTGTATTGTTAAATACTTCAATCAGTTGCCATTGTGAAATATTACACAATAGAGGAGATGCTCAGACACTATTAATTCTTTCCTTTCCAGCATAAGATAAAAAGTACTTTAAAGGGGAGAAGAAGAAAGAGTGAAGAAGAGATGGTGGCCTAAAGGGTCAAAGTCAATATTAAGCTAATGAAATCTTTGATAATATAAGTACCGGACCTTGTGGGGATCCAGTCATGAAGTATGCTGGGACATTAGAGAGCTCTGTTTGGATCTTCCCAGTATACCTGTTCCCATTCCTCCTATAATGGGATCCTCTAGCTTCCTCCACACTCTGGTGATTCTGATAGGATTTCCCATCACATTTCTCCATCTCCAAGCCACCAATTGTTTATTCATTGAAGACAGTGAGGGGTCGGCCCTCTCCTTTCACTGAGATTACTAAGCAGAGATGATTTAAGCCTTTACCCATAGATAATCATGTTTCCAAGTTCTTAGAAAGAGCCTGTATACAGTAGTAAGAAAGGGTGGAGAATGATGAGAAAGCCAGAGATTGAGAGATAATCAGAGTGGCAGTTGAATTCCTTGTTCTAAATCCCTGAGTCTCTAGAATAGTCTTGGTTCCTGTGGCAAACATTTTGATTACATGAAATGCCCTAGTGCCTTTCCATTAAATCTCATCTACTCTTTTTTGCATTTCTCTCACTTACAACCAAAATACTATTTACTAAAGTGGACTCCAGGGGCTGAGTAGTACAATAATACCTCAAAGCAGTTTCCAAACTCATATGAAAAAGTTGCAAACTGGACAAGTGATAAAATCTCAGATATTTGATATGATGTGTGCTCTATGGCTTCTGGAGTTTCTAGGTTGTGGCAATACTTGGAGTCAGCAATAATGGATTTGGCAGCATTAGTTTCTGAAATTGAGAGAACAATTCGCTTGAGTTGAAATAGAAATCTAGTGTCCTCAGGGCAAGGCCACAACTGAACATGTTGTCTTCGAACAAGGGCTTTAGGAGTACACAGTACAAAATAAATAAAAATGTAGTCATATGATCTGAGTAGATATTCAAAGAGGTTAAGGTAAGGATGCATTTCAGAGATGCCACAGGTGCCAAGCAGTTTATCTTTGGCATAATAAGTATCAATTTTGCAACAAAATGGACATAGTTCATGTCTTCATTCATTAATTTTTTTTTAAAGATTTTATTTATTTATTTCACAGAGGGAGAGAGATCACAAGGAGGCAGAGAGGCAGACAGACAGAGAGAGGGGGAAGCAGGCTCCCCGCTGAGCAGGGAGCCCGATGCAGGCCTCGATCCCAGGACCCTGGGATCATGACCTGAGCCGAAAGCAGAGGCTTTAACCCACTGAGCCACCCAGGGGCCCTCATTCATTAAGTTTTAATTGCATGCCTACTATAATCAGATATTATGACTGTGACACAGGTTTGGTCTGACTGGTGTAAGATCCAGTCTGAGATAAACAAGTAGAATTGTATAATGTGGGACGGGTACAAGGGGAAAGGATCCTAGGGGATAGGCTTTCAAAGGCTAATAGGTTTTACTTGTTTGTCAGGCAAAAACCAAAACAAAACAAAAACAAAAACAAAAACCCCAAACAAACAAACAAACAAAACCAACTTTTGTCTGAACTTTCCTCACACTTTCTCAGTTTTGGTCTCTCCATTGAGCTCCAAACTCATATGTACCTCTTCACTTGGAAATCTGAGTTATCTCAAATTTAACATGGACAAAATAAATCTAATCCCCTGTCAGTCTTCCTTGTCTCAGAAAATGGGTACACTATCCATCCATTGAGTTGCTCAAGTCAAATATCTGTGAGTCATCCTTGACTCCTCTTTTAATCACCTCCTTCCCCTAACCCAATTCATCAAGTCCTCTTAGTTCTTAGACGGTTAATTATCCCAAGCAGAGGCATACATTCATGCCCTCCTCTAAGAGTGAGTTGATACATTCTCACAGTCTAAATATGATTATTGTGATACCTACTGGTTCATTAATAAAACTTTTAATTTAATTTTATTTTAATAAAACATCTTTTTGAACATTGTGTTTCTCATGCTTATTAGAGTGAAAATGGTACAGCTTCCTGGGCTGATAGACTCATTTCCCCAGTTATAGTTCAAAGTAAATAGTAGTGAATATGTGGCATTCCTGAAAGTAAGGTTCACCACTTTCTACCATAGGTGGGAAAAAGTTACAGCACAAATGTTTCACAAACACCAATAAAGTGTGTGTGGCAATTGTTGGGCCGACGGGGTCCGGGGAACTGAGGAGGCCACAAGATGGCGGCTGCCCTACTGTCTCACCGCCCCGCCCCCCTCTAATCAGCTTCCACTCTCAAAAGACCGCCAAGGCCAGAGCTTCGGCAGAAAACCAAGGGCTGAACTCCATCCAATCTCCTACCAATTATGGTCATGTTCCCCTGTTCCGCCCACAGCCCATAAAAACCCGTGTGCATCCTCCCCAGGTGCGACTTCCCCTACTCCCTTCTCTCGGAGTCGCGGAACCTCGCCCGAGGGCATCTCTATTAAAAACTCCCTCGTGCCTATTCGTCTGGTGCTTTGTTTATTAATCCACCATTACTGGGAGGGCTACCGGGAAACCTTACAGCAATAAATGTTGCTTCGTCATGTACCCTCTGGGTATTTCTTGAAAATATGATCTGGATAAACCCTAGCATGGAAAAAATAGTGTTAACTTTACTTATTTTTATTCTTTTAGCCTACTAAAATGGAGAGAAAGGGAAAAATAATGATTAATAAGAGAAATAGAGTGACTTAGTAAAATGGGTCAGAACCAATTAAAGTTTAGCACTCCTCAAAATAATGAGTGTCTGAGATTAATGAAAAGAATTTTTAAGGTCACGTAGGTCTTTAAACATGTAATTTACTATTTGAAAATTTTTCTTTGAAATGAGCAGTAATTTCAAAAAAGTTGCAAATTGGCTTTATAAGTCAGACATCAGGTACATCACCTGCAGGTAAAAGTAGAGCATTACAATTTGCCTATTTCATCCTCCGCAATGCCAATAAAATCCATCAATCTGTGATCAAAAAACTCATGCCATTGTCATAACATGGGTGTCTCTCTTTGTGTTTTATAAGAGTTTTTAAAATGTTGAGATATTTTGGAATTTTTAAAGTATTAAATGGGATGTGAAGAGAGCACCACTATGTAGTGAGAACTCTTGTTAAATGTGTATTTTTACCGCTTCCATCCATCCTTTAGTTCTGGAGATCTATTACAATCACTGTTGAACTTCGTCCCATCCTTGATAATCTGGGCAAAAAAGCACCAACCTATTTCCTAGTCCTGGGCCTTTCCTCTTGAATATGTGACAATGAAGAATGTGATTATCTTTTGTGTATCAATTTCTGTCTATAAATAGCTATTATTTCATGTAGGTCATATAGAAAGAGATCTCTAAGACACTGAACTCTCTTTGACAAGAGTTGTAAAATGCACTGAATAATTTCTGGATCTCTTTCTTTCTCTTGAAAAATGAAAAACAAAACTTTTGTAAGCCCTTCAGGAAGAGTAGACAGGAGAAATAAAATTAACCCCTCTGAAAGAGTTAGTACCCTGGCCTGTCTGTTATCTGTTAGAATGAAACAATTCATATAGGCATACATTAGTCTTATGTCAAATATAGGACTAAAGTCCAACAATGATAAAATATAAGATAGAATTCTTGGTTAGTTCTGCTATTTTCCTTTATAGAAGTCAATGATTAAAAACAAACTTGGAGACACATACAGACCATTTCACCTAAAAACAGCCCAATACTCTTTATTTTTTTTTTAAGATTTCATTTATTTATTTGAGAAAAAGAGAAAGAGAGAGTGCACATGCACAACAGCAGAGGAAGCAGCAAAAGGAGAGGGAGAAGCAGGCTCCCTGCTGACCAAGGAGCCTGATGTGGACTCTCTCCCAGGACTCCGGGATCATGACCTGAGCCAAAGGCAGATGGTTAACCAACTGAGCCACCCAGATGCCACTGCAGAATACTCTTTATCAGGTACCCTGCAAAAGGCTGAAACATGTTCCTCCCAAATTTATATGTTGAAAGCCTAACCCTCAACATGATGGTATTTGGAAATAGGGTCTTAGGAAAGTAAGTTTAGATAAGGTCATGAGGTAAGGCCCTCATGATAAATATGATTAACACCTTTATGAGAAGAGATTAGAAAATGCTCTCTCTCTCTGTCCCTCTCTTTTGTCATATGAGAATACAGTGAAGACGCAGCCATCTGCAGGCCAGAAAGAGGACCCTTACCATTACCCTTTAACCATTAAAGGGTTGATTTCATAATTTAAAATCTTGCTAAAATAACTGTTAAGGCTGACATAATTACACTGGGGAATTCAACCAAAATTTTAAAAACTAACAACAAATTTATACAATCTCTTTCAGAATACCTCTTCACAACTAACTTTTTAATGCCCATATTACCCTAAGACCAATGAGACAAACACAATATCAAATAAACAAACATTCACTCTCTCTCAAACTTAAATGCAAAAATCCTCAATATAGCATTAGCAAAATGAATTCAGCAGTGTATAGAATTATATACCATGAGCACGTGGGATTTATTCTATGCATGTAAGACTGATTCGACGATTCAAAATCAATCAATGTAACACACTACATCAATAAGCTAAAGAACTAAAATCATGATCAATCAAAACAGAAAAAGTATTTAACAAAAATCCAATATCCACATGATAAAAGCACTCAGTATAATGGAGGGAGATTACTTCAATTTAATAAAAAGCAACTATAAAAACCTATAGATAACATCATACTTAATGGTGAAAACTGAATGCTCCCGCCCACTATCAAGAATAAGGCAAGGATATCTACCTCCACCACTCTCATTCAACATAGTACTGAAAGTTCTAGTCTCTTCAGTAACACAACAAAGAGAGAAAAAACATACAGAATGGAAAGAAAGAAATACAACGATCTGGTTGTAGATAGCATGACTGTCTATGTAATGAAATCTTAAGGAATATACCAAAAAACCCCCACAAAACCCTCCTATAACTAATAAGTGAGTTCATCAAGATGGCACTATATAAGACCAATACATAAAAATCAACTACATATCTATATACTACCATGAAAATGTGGAAACTGAAATTAAAAACTCAATGCTATTTCTAGTTGCTCCAGATAGAATGCAATACTCATACATTTAACAATACATGTATAGGATCTGCATGTTGAAAATTATAGAATGTTGGAAAAAGAAATCACAGAAGACCTAAATAAATGGAAACATATACTTTTTTTCATGGACAGGGAGACTCAATATGGTAAAGATGTTAATTATTCCCCAAATTGATTTATAGGATTAATACAATTCCAATCAAAATCTCTACAAACATTTTTGAAGACACAGACAAGCCTGTTGGAAATAAGGAAAAGGTACAGACCCTAGAATACCTAAAACAGTTTTGATAAAGAAGAATCAAGAGGGAGGAGATATTCTACCTACTAAAGATTCACTCTGTAGCTATAGTAATCAAAACAGTGTGGTATTAGAGCACATACAGACATACAAATCAATGAAGCAGAACAGAGAATCCAGAAATAGACCCACACAAACATGGTCAAGTGATTTTTGACAAAGATTCGAAAGCAATTCAATAAAAGAAATAGTATGACACTGAAACAAGTAGGCATCCACAGGCAAAAGGAAAAAAAAGTATCCCAGCATAAACCTAATACTAACTCAAACTGAATTATATACACTGTCCATGTAAATTTACTTAAATGTAAAGCATAAAACTTTTAGGACAAAAGCATAAGGGAAGATATTTAGGACCTAAGGTTTAGCAATGAATTCTAAGACTTGACACCAAGACATGATCCAGAAAAGGAAAAATAATAAATTATACCTTAACAAAATTAAAAACTTTTGTTCTGTAAAGACCATGTCCTGAGGATGAAAAGACAAACTACAGACTGGGAGAAAATATTTGCAAACTACATACCTGACAAAAGAATAGCATTTAGAATATATAAAGAACTCTAAAAATTCAACAGTAAAAAAACAATCAAATTAGAAAATGGGAAGAGGACATCAAAAGACATTTCACCGAAGAGGATATACAGATGGCAAATAGGCACATTAAATGATATTCAACATCATTAGCTATGCAAATTAAAACTACAATGAGATGTAGCTATATCTAATATACTGGTCAAAGCCAAAATATAGTGTGACATCAAATGCAAGGAGGCAGAGAAACCAGGTCACTTGTATTTTGCTTGTGGGAATGTATAATGGCATAAACACTCTGGAAATCAGTTTGACAGTTTTTATATCCCTAAACATGCAGTTACCACAGGGTTCAGTAATTCTACTCTCAGCATTTATCTCACAGAAGTGAAAACTTACGTCCATAAAAAAACATGTAAATAAATTTACATTGTGGTTTTATGTGTAATATCAAAACAATGGAATCATCCAAGGTGTTCGTCAACAGACAAATGATTAAACAGACTGAGATACACACACACACACACACACACACACACACACACCATGAAATACTACTCAATGATAAAAAAGAGCACTATAATATTGAGACAACTAGGATGAATCTCTAGCAGAAATTACACTAAGTGAGAAAAGCCAGTCCCAAAAGGTTACATACTGTATAATCCCATTTATATAATAATTTAAAAAAATAAAATTTTAGAAATGGAAGAGAGATTAATATTTGCTGGAGGAAAGGGGATAAAGAGGTGTGATTACAAAAAGGCAATACCAGGGATGATTGTGGTGTTAGTACTATTTGGTCTCTTATACAAGCCTACAGAGGTGATAAAATTTTATAGAACTCAACACAGGCACAGGCACAGGCACACACACACACACACACACACACACACACTCACAGACACTCCCAAATGAGGACAAGTAAAAGTGGGGAAGGCTAAATAAAATTGGGTTATATCAATGCCAATATCCTAGTTGTGATATTATACTATAGTTTTGCAGGAAGGTGTAGAAGAATTGTACTTAAGAAAGCAATATACGGGGGCACTTGGGTGGCTCAGTTGGTTAAGGGTCTGACTTTGGCTCAGGTCTTGACCTTGGGGGCCTGGGATCAAGTCTTGAGTCAGGGCCCTGCTCAGCAGGAAGTCCACTTCTCCCTCTCCCTCTAATCATCCTCCCTGTTTGTGCTCTCTCTCTCTCAAATAAATAAATAAAATCTTAAAAAAAAAAGAAAGCAATACACAAACTTACAGTTCGTAAATATATAAAATAGAGGAGAGTTGCTTGCACTACACAGTATTCTTATATTTTATAATATAATTTATTGCTTAGTACTTTTAGCAATGAACTAAAATTCAAAATGTAGCTGAATTTAAAAGTGACAGTCAGAGGAGTTCTAGGCTCAAACCACCTCCTAAAACAAAGTCTGATAGCCCTCAATGGTGAGAGTGTTATTCATGGTATTTGGAAGACTGAACACTCTACTTACCACTGAGAAACTACTCCATAATGCTGAAATCAATGATATAAGTTCTTGTTTGAATTCATAAAACTTTGATACACAACATTGTGCTAAGGAGCATCAGTATATTGGATAGGCAGTTTTAATGCAAATTAAGATGTTTCTCAAATTTAATTTCAGAGGCTCTGCAATGAGGCAAATCATATTTCTTAGAAATCTCATCAGATTTCCAGTGCTTTCTTCTACAATTACAACAGTTCAACAGTTTGTTTAAAATTATTTTGTCCTTTGCTGTGGGAAAGGTTTTTGCTGTTTCATGATGTGTGCTTTCAATTTCCGCCAATACCATTCGCTTGACTGAAACTAAAAATCTGAAGCTTCTGTAAAAAGCACACATTTCTGCCTCAAGTTATAAAAATTTAAGATTCTTAAATTCTAAGTGGTTTCTAAGGGAGTATCCTTAATTCACTTTTGCTCAGAAATGGGCTGTGGGCAGTTAAATCTCTGCAGAGGGGGTAATTTTCACATCTTGGTCAGATTATTGTCCTGATTAATTCTTTTTTCCTCCTTTTTGATCACTACTAAGCTAGCTAGAACCATTTATTCAAAATAAAAATCTAAGATTTATATTGTTTAATGTGATATGCCAAAAATAAGAAAAAAGGGTGGCTAATTTATGGTGTCAAGGCCAAAGCACTTTAAATACTGTATAAAATTCTACAAAAAGCTACTAGCAGCAGTTGCCTTCCTTGTCTATATGATATATAAAACTCAGTCATGGGACATAGTTATAACTGAAAGAATTTCCTTGTAAATATTTCTAGATTACAGTATGTCTACATATTGACTTACCTTAATTTTTATGCCATATGGATTCTCCAGAGTGACAAATTATTCTGAATATAGTGACTCTTGGATAACTAATTTCCCTATTTCATTATCAGCTCAGGTCACTGCCTTTCTCATACAGTATAATATACAAGCAATATATGTGATATTTTATGCCCATTTCTATCAAACTGCTTGAATCTCTTCTATTTCAGTTATTCTTATCTCTTCAGTTATTCTATGGTAATGAAAAAAATCCCTTACAACCTAAAACAACATAAAGTTTTTAATAAGCAGAGTTGAGAACATAGGTTCTTGGAAGTCTAAAATTTCAGTTAAATATGATGGAATAATGAAATATTTATAGTTCTTAGCAGACAGCAAGTTGCTTTTAAGGTAAATAGGCATAGGGAAGGTGGACACAGGGATCCAGATTTGAAGTTATCTTTAAATAAAAGGGAAAAGGAAATATTCATTGGTAGAATAAGACAAAGATGCTCCAAATGATCAGAAGGCACAGAGAATTAAGGCTGAAGTGAGAGGAAATAGCAACACCACCACTACCGAGCTACTAACTAACTATTATGGTGGCAGGGACTGTATTATGTGATTTACTTGAATATAACAAGCTGAATGCACCTCACCCCCTCAGGTCGTATGTTGAAGCCCTAAGTCCCAGGACTTCAGAATGTGACTACTTGGAAATTGGGCCTTTACAGGATTAAGTTAAAATGAGGCCTTTAGGGTTGGTCCTAATCTAATTTTACTGTGTCTTTGTAGGAAGAGGAAATTTGGCCACGGAGAGATAGTAGAGATAGGTGTGGGTGTACAGAGGAAAGACTGTGTGAAGATACAGGGAGAAAGAAGGTGGTCTCTGCAAGCCAGGGAGAGGCTACAGAAGAAATCAAACCTGCCAACACCTTCTTGGAATCCCAGTACCTAGAACTGTGAAAATTAATTTGTTCATAATGCCACTCAGTCTGTAGTCCTTTGTAATGACAACACTAGCAAACTGATATAATGGATTAACCTCTTTATCCCTCAAATTATCCCTGTTACCATGCTCATTTAACAGGCGAAGAAGTTGAAGCAGAGAGATGTTAAGTGACTTAAATCATACATCAATGAATACAATAAAAGCCTGGAATTCCACACAGCCAGTCTGCCTCTAGAGCAACATGGCTAATTCTGATTAATACGGTCAGAACGTGGTGGCTCAGTTTAGAGACTAATGGAATGTTAAAACTCAGGTGTTCATCGTTAATTTATCTATCAAATATTTATTAAATGTGTATGTGTAAATGACATATTTACACATGAGTGTAAATACCTCCTATCTTTTTCCTTCAAAAAACTTAGAATCTGATAATAGAGGGGGAAAAACATGTATAAAGAAACAAGTCAGAAGAAAGAATGAAATATGTTCCCAAACCATGAAAAATAACAATAAATATTCAGAGGAAGGGATATCCCTTTGCTCTGGTAGATTCAGGAAAGCCTTGGAAATGAGAGTGGCATCTGAATGGTCCCTTAGAATACCTGTGGTGTAGCCTGTGAAAATTGGAGAAACAGGGATCTGCACGTGCACGGAGGGAGGAGGCAGTGAAAGATAAAAGGAGAGGTCTTCAAGGAGACAGGCTGGAAAATGAGGGTGACATAGGCAGTGGAAAAGGATTAAAAATTCTTGGGAACTCCTGAAGCTTTCTGCTTGGTATGGAGGATCACCCAACCAACAGAGCCTGCATTTTCTTTCTTTCTTTTTTCTTTTTTTAATCCACGGAGAAAAACTGCTTCAGTTCATAGACTAGGTAAATGAGAAGTGACTTCAGATTTGCATTTCCATCAGAATCTTTCTCAATCTAATAATTTTAAGTAATTTTAAAGTTGCGACACTGTTTCTAAATTCTATTCTGGCTTTTTATAGTTCCACTAAAATACTGCTATCAGTAATTTCTCTTGTGCTTTGAAACTGTGTTTCTTTCTCCCTGTGGTACTACTGGGGGAAAGACTATTTTCTTTCTAGCTTTATTCTGTTTAAAGTCAATAGATCCCATTTACATTTTGCAATTTTATCAAGCCTCTTAAAGTATTTTTTAGATGGGGATTTGAATATAGAATAAAATAACATGCTTGGGAGAGAGACTTCTAGAGCATTTTAAAAGATTTTAAATATTTCGCAAGTTTCATGGGCATAATATTTTTTGTTTCGTTGTTTTAAGTCCCATGATTTAGAAACAGATCAGAGAACTGATTGATATAAACATGACCATTTCTCAACAAAAATGAATTTATTAAAATGTTTTCCTTATAATTTTATCGTCAAAATTACCTTTCAGAATTTTTGTGGAATTTCTTTTTATAAGTCCATTTCTATTATTCAATCTCTTTTTGTGAGACATATATCTTGCCAGGGACATTCTCAACTGTATGATCAAATGCTTAGAAAATCTAAAGTGGCATGTGGAGTTGAGTATTTTGTTCATTTTTATATACACTGTTCTTGAAAGCATTTTTTTTAAAACTACAAGGGAATATGACACCCTGAGGGGTCTAATTTTCTTTGTCATCCACCTGAATAACTTCAATTAACATTAATACACATGCTAGCATGTCTCCTTTGAATATGTAAAAGCAAGTAGTAAATGCTGGGATTGAAGAAAAAATCTGATTTGTTAAATAATACACTGAGCAATGTCATTAAGTAGGCCAGCACTCATTAGGAGAATTGTTCTTCACTGAATAAAATACCATAATTAAAACATTAACAACTCAAAAAAAAATCTCAGTTTTTCCATTCAGTTAAAGAGGAAAAATGAAAAAAACAAAACAAAACAAAAACAAAAAACATGTGCCACTAAAAATGTAATTGCATTTTAGTAGAATGACTTAGTTTTAAGTCATTGTAAAAATTTAGTATTTAAAAATCATATGGAATACATTTCCTAATGTATTTTATGCATAATATTTCTCCTGGTAACATTTTTTTCCTAGCTGATAGAAAGATATTTCATTAATCAATGGGACATAGTCACATTGTAATGCTTTCTTTCCTTTTAAATCACTTATTACTGCTTTGATAACAAGTGGTTGAGACCATGGAACTCAGATAATTGTTTCTTATCTGCTGTGGAAAGCAGTGTCACTTTTAGAATAGTGGGTAACTTTTAAAGGTCACCTTGTGTATACTGTCATTTTCATTAACCATACTTTTCTCTGCAAATCTGATGACAGATGGAGAGATACTTAAACCTTTTGGAATTACCTTCCATAAAAAGGAAATGTTAGCATAAGATTGATTAAGTGGAATTTGCTTTTATTTTATTTTGTTTTTACTTTAGTCAGTTACACAAAATTAAAAACATATCTCTAGTCCAGAGACTTTAAGAAAAATATAGTCAAGCAAGATGGTATTTTGTATACTTTAGCATTATTATTTTTTAAAATTTTAGTAAGCTAATGGTATTTTAGTAAATCTGTATATAGATTATCTAGGTTTGAGGTTGCTTTCTTCAGGAAGGAAAACTGTAGTGTAAGAAGGTCAAGTTCGTCTTCATTAGCAAATGGAATCAAAAAGTTAAATTTTCATGGATAGGAACTGGAAACTAGGGCTGGTTTAAAGAGGCATAAAACTTATGCAGTTACACAGGGTCCATTGCTTAGAAGGGTCTTGGACTTAGTTTAATGTTTGCTGTTGAAATTCTTAATAATTTTGAACAAAGTGCTCTACATTTTCATTTTGCACCGAGCCTTGCAAATTATGTAGCTGGTTCTGCCTGAAAATATAATTTTTTACATGCTGTTGGCTGGTTTAAAACTAGTCTATAGTAACACAAATAATTTGTTGACTTTTCTTCCAATTTTTATACTAATAAAAGTCAGTCTATTTACACATAAATTATTCACTGTTAATTTGAAGTCCTCAGTTTTTTTTTTTTGTTTGTTTGTTTTTTGTTTTTGTAACGTGCTGCAAATGTCAGTTTGAAAAAGCTAGCCAAGGAAAAGGGGGACATATTTTCAGACGATATTTTGGTCACAGACCCCATTTGGAGTCTTTAAAACTTTATTCATCTCCCATTGGGGTGGGGGAAAGACGACATCAAGAATCTAGTTTGAAAATCAGAGCATGAAAAAAAAATTTTATGATAAAATTGCATTAAAATATTGACTTTGACTATGTCCTGAATAATTGGCATTTGGAAATGTATTGGAGCCCCCACCACCTTCCCCCACAAACAGAAACTTTATTGACAACTGTATCACTCAAACCAGGAAGTCCTTAAATTAAAAGTGTTTTAAAGCCCTGTTAGGAATTATTGATATCTAATACCCAAAGTGACAACCCAATTCACTTTTCAGGAGGGGAAAAAAGAGCAATCTGGAAACCTCTGGAAAAATAAGTGTGATAACTTGATGCTGAATCATTTCAACATTGATGAATCCAGCCTACTGCCTCTAATAGATAAGTAGTAAACCATTTCTAAGATGGCTCTTCCCAAACAATAAAAGTACACCCTTAAACCTGACATTTCCACAGTGATGAATCTTAGATGAAATCATATGAAATGTCAAAATAAAGACAGAAAAAAATCAATAGTTGTGCAGATGAAGCTATATAAGGTCAATAGTTTCATAATGTTTGTGACAGGCCACCCATGTTTTTTGTGTGACAATATTTTTTAATGTGCAATAACTCCAAAGCATTGAAAATTAATTTTTGAGATGGAATTACCTCCTGACAAGGATATAATTAAATTCATACTTTTTTCCCCCTGAGAACACAGAATGATGTGGTAAATAAGCTGCTCCTTCAAGGTCAGAATTATGTTAGGTTTATAAGCCCAGAAAAAAAGAAGCATTCCTTAGGTCCAAAGGATTGTCACTTTTCTCTCTCGTTAACTCTCAGCCATGGGTCAGCAAAATCACATGCTGGATGCTCTTCCATACCTCCTACAAACATAAAAAGGGGGTGGGTACTATGCAGTAGAACAGAAATACAGGTTTTAGAAAGTTTTGGGTGAGTTTTCCGCTCTGAGTTTTTGAAAGAGGAAGGATGATAACATGTTTCTCTCCATGATAACTCACTCATTGTCTCTCTAATGGAAACGATTCAAACCTTTACTCTACTCTAGAGAATACCAAGTAGATTGGCCAGCAGAAGATTAGCAATTTAGTATATTTCAGAGGCCACATTCTATTTCTTAATGATTTGCATTCTATTTTGTAACTTCTTTTAAGTTTGACAGAGAAAGGAAAGAAAATTATAACTATTCTTTATTGTTTAAAATGCATTCATTTATGTGTAAATATCTCATCATGCATAAATGATTTTTTTTCTAATCTCTAAAGTTAAAAATAAAACTACTGCTCACAAAACAAAACAAAATTAAAAAATGGGGAATAGAAATCATTAAAAATGCCCCACTCTTAGTTAATCTGAGACTTAGTTTTCTAATGAAATTTATTGTTTACTAAATATTTCTGTATTCTCTGTTCTGAAATTAGATAACATTTTATTTCCTGAGAGTGTGTGGTTAAGATTATTATAAACCAATGCCAATTTTGAAAGAAAATTATAATCGTAGAGAAAAAAAAGGAAAGGATGCGAATGTGTGTGTGTGTGTGTGTGTAGGAGGGACTTAGCAAAACTCTTCTTGGCTTTAGAGAAATTTTTAAAATGAAATTTTGTGAAAATGGATTGATGTCCCATAGTTATCAAAAGTTTTCAAATAATTAATGCTTTTTCCAATATCAAAACAACCCCTAAAATCATGACAGAACTAGCAGTGTCACATTTTGTATTTTGTTTAAAAGTTTTAATTTTTTTTACCTAATAAAATGTAGTCTGTCTTTAGTCCAGCTCAGGATATAAAAATACTTTAAATAACATTAAAAAATTATAGCCTTTAATATAAAATATTTTCCTGTTTTAAAAAAGTAAAAGTGGTATGAGGGGCTTGGAAGATGGCAGTGGAGTAGGAGGACTTTATGCTTGTCTCATCCCATGGATACAACTAGATAACTATCAAGTCATCCTAAATACCCCTGAAATTAATCTGAGGACTGACAGAACAAACTACATAACTAAAGGTAGAAAAGAGGCCATATTGAAGAAGGTAGGGAGCGTAGAGTCCCAGTTTGGAGGAAAATGAATCAGGGCTGCTGTGGCAGGATGGAGCCATGGTCATGGAGAAGGGCAAGAGATAGAGTAGTACAAAATGAATCCCATTAGCAATTCGCTTGGAAAGCAAGAGGAGCTGAATTTTGTGAGTTCTTGCAACCAGTGTGGCTGAAAGCCTGCAATTTTGAAGGTTAGTGGGCCTGGCTGGGATAGAGCCCAGAGGGCATTGGAGCTTAGAAAAAAGGTAGGGCAAACAGTCTGAGGACATACAGTGTGGAAATAGCAAATTGAAGAGTGTCCGGGGCTCACAGGGGAGAGGTTATTTACTTATCTTGGAGTGTGTCCCAGTGAGGCAGCATACACAGAGAGACCTTTATGATTTGAGAGTTTTGAGGGCCTTGGTTCTGGTAGTGTTGGCAACAGGTCTCATTTCACAAGCAGACCAGAGGACACCTAGTTAAAACTCATCACATTCAGGCCAGGGACCAAACACTGCCCACAACAAGCAAAGAGGACCTCTGCAGATGACTGGCCTGAAGGATGAAGTGGCCAGAACAAATGAAATAAGACGACAAGGCCACAGCCAGAGCCCTATGTGGAACAGATATAATACACCTGATAGAGAATTTAAAGCAATGATCATAAAGACACTGGACTTGAGAAAAGAGTGGAAGGCATCAGCGAGACTCTTAAGACAGAGCTAAGGAATAACATAGTAGAGATAAGGGGCTCAATAAATGAAATAAGAAATATGCTTGATGTAATGAACAGCAGGCTGGAAGAAGCAGAGGAATGAATTAATGACCTAGAAGACAGAGTAATGGAAAGTAATTCAGATGAACAAAAGAGATAAAAAAGAATTATGCAAAATGAGAACAGACTTAGGGAACTCAGTGACTCTAGCAGATGTAATAACATTAATGTTATAAAAGTCCCAGAAGAAGAGAGAAAAGGGGGAAGAAAATTTATTTGAAGAAACCATAACTGAAAACTTCCTTAATCTGGGGAAGGAAACAGATATCCAGATCCGGAGGAAAAGATAATCCCCAACAAAATCAACAAAAGCAGATCCATATGAAGCTATATTGTAATGAAATCAGCAAAATATAGTAATAAAGAATTTTAAAAGTGGCAAGAAAAAAGAAGGTAGTAACATATAAGAGAAACTCCATGAGGCTATCGGTAAATTTTTCAGCAGTAACTTACCAAACCAGAAGGGAGTAGCATGGTATATTCATAGTGCTAAATGGGAAAAGTCTGCAGCCAAGAATACTCTAGCCAGCAAGGCTACCACTCAGAATAGAAAGAGAGATAAAGTTTCCCAGACAAATAAAAACTAAAGAAATTCACAACCACTAAATCAGCCCTGTGAGAAATATTAAAGGAGACTCTGAGTGGAAAAGGAAGACCAAAAGTGACAGTATGAAGTTAGGAAACACAAAAGCAGTAAAAATGAATATTTCTGTAAAAAATTTTAGTCAAGGAACTCACACAGTAAAAGGATGTAAAATATGACATGATATACCTAAAATGTAAGGAGGAGAGGAATAAAGAATGGGTTCCAATTTAAATATATATTTAATATATACTGCTACATGCAGAAGACATTATATACAAACTTAATGGTAACTACAAATCAAAACCACTAATAAATATGTAGAGAATAAGGAGAAAGAAATCCAAACATATCACTAAAAAAGACCAGCAAACCAAGAAAGAGAGAAAGACAAGAAAAGATCAGAGGAAATCTTCAGAAACAACTCCAAAACAAGGAATAAAATGGCAATAAATACATAATTATCAATAATTAGTTTTAATATATACAATGAAATATTATTCATCCATAAAAAAAGAATGAAATTTTGCCATTATCAATGACATGGGTAGAGCTAGAGAGTATCATGCTAAGTGAAATAAGTCAGAGAAAGACAAATACTACATGATTTCACTCATATGTAAAATTTAAGAAACAAAATAAATGAGTAAAGGGGAAAAAGAGAGAGAGAAAAACCAAGAAAAAACTCTTAATTACAGAGAAAAAGCTGATGGTTACTAGAGGGGAGGGAGATAGAAGGATGGGGAATATAGGTGATATGGATTAAGGAGTGCACTTGTGATGAGTACTGGTGATATATGAAATTGCTTAATCACTGTATCATAAACTTAAAATTAATATAATACTGTATGTTACCTAACTGGAATTAAAATAATAGCTTAAAAATAATAAAAATAAAATAAAGCAGCATGTACATTTTTTTGATTCCACATTTGAAAGTAATGAAAGTGTTTTAGAAATGCTGAAAGGGTCTAGAATACTGAAGTGATTAAATAATGAAAATTAGAAGTTAATTATACCTATTGAAATAAAAAAATTTGAAATCACAATGTAGATGATGACTTAGAACATAAGAAGGAGCAGTCATATAAAATACAAAACATTTTGAAAATAAAGAGAAACAATGCTGCTCTGAGCCATATCAAATCATGTTTTTGAAAGTACATTATAGATATTCCACTACCAGTTAGATATAAAAAGTCATGAAAGATCATCATTCTTACCATAATAATGAGAAAACACAAGTTAAATAAAACGAGTCATAGTTTTAATAAGATTGAAGATTATTGAAAATATTGGGGGGCACTGGGTGGCTCAAATATAAAGCATCTGCCTTCGGCTCAGGTCATGATCCCAGCATCTGGGATCAAGCCCCGCATCAAGCTTCCTGCTTAGTGGGAAGCCTGCTTCTCCCTCTTCCTCTGCCTGACTCTGCCTACTTGTGTTCTCACTCGTTCTCTGTCAAATAAATAAATAAAATCTAAAAATAAAAAAAGGAAAGAAATTTAGAAACCAGAATTCTGCCTGAATATAAATGTAAAAATCTTCAACAAAATTTTAGCAAATATTATCCAGAGATAAATACAAACAATAATACATCACAATAAACTAGCATTTATCCCTGAAATTAAAGGTTGGTTTAGCAGCCAAAAATCAGTAATGCAAGGTAAAGGTTCAAAATCAGTCAAAATTGACAGCAGAATAAAGGAGAAAGAAACTCACATATCATAGATGCAGAAAAAGAAAGTGGTAAAATTCAACACTGTTTATAAAAAAAAGAAAACTTTTCAGACAACCAATGCATAGGAATAAACTTCTTTAATCTAATAGGGGTAAGAACAAAAATTATATAGCTAATATCATACCCAACAGTGATGTTTTCCCACCTCCCTCAAATCAGGACCGTAACATGGATGTTTACTATCACCATCTGTTCTGTATTTTATTGAAGTCCTAGTCCATGAGATATGGCAAGAAAAAGAAATAAAAGACATAATCCTTAGAGAGAAAGATGTAAACCTATCTTTATTTGCAGATGATGATTGTGTATATGGGGGGGGAATGGGTTCTTATAAATTTTATTACTTATAAGTGAATTGAGCAACATTGTGGGATACAAGGTCCATGTATAAAAAAACACTTGTATTTCTATATAATGGCCAAAAGAATTGGAAAATAAAATTAGAAAAACATTGGTTAGAAATACATTAAATGAAAAATGTATAAGACCTCAACATCGAATCTACAAAATATTGCTAAGATAAATTCAAGTCAAAATATATGGAGAGAGACAAGAGTCACTGGAATTCTATATTATGGTTAATTCTGCATGTCAACTTTACTGGTCTAAAGGATGTGCACATAGTGGGTAAAATGTTAATTCTGCATGTGTCAGAGTGTTTCTGGAAGAGATTAGCATTTGATTTCAGTAGACCAAGTAGAGATCAGTCCTCGCCTTGTGGGTGGACGCCATCTAATCCATTGAGAGCTTTAATAAAGCAAAAAGGGGATGGAAGAACGTATGTTCTTTTTCTTCTTTAGCTGGGAGGCCATCTTTTCCTGCCATCAGACATTGGATCTACTGGTTCTCAGGATTTCGTCTCTGGAACTAACACTAGTGCCTCCCTAAGCTCAGGTCTTTGGTCTTGGACTGAATTATATCAGTGGCTTTCCTGGTTCTCCAGCTTGCAGACAGAAGATTGTGAGATTTCTTAACCAGGTGAGCCAACTCCTATAACAAATCTCCTCTTTATATATCTTTATATGTCCTATGAGTTTCAGTTTTTCTGAAGAGCCCTAGTATAACTGAATATTATTAAGATGTTTATTCTCTCAAAATTGATTTGTAGGCCCAATGTATTTCCATTCATAACCTTAGTGAGCATCTTTAATTTTGTAGAAATTGATAAACTTATTTTAAAAGAGATATAAAAATGCAAAGGACATAGAACAGCCAAGCTAATCTTGAAAAAGAACAAAGACTGTAGAAATATTCCATCAGATTTCATAACTTATAATAAAGCTACAGGAATAAGTCAGTGTGGTATTGGCATAAGGAAAGACAAACCAATGAAACAGTTCAAATACAATTTAGTCATTTGGATTTTTAAAAATCTTGGAAGTTGTCAATGCAATCAAAAGAGGGAAGGAAGCTCTTTTCACTAAATGGTGCGGGAGCAACTTGATACCTGTATGAAACACACACACACACATACACACACACACACATACACACACACACACAGCATTGATCCAAAACAGACTATCAATTTTATTTGGTGAAAACATCATCTAAATGATAATTGAGTACAAGGGCACTGTGTATTACTAAGTCTTCAGAGGAGAATTCAGGGCAGCCAGAGACAATTACCAGAACTTGAGGAAGACACGTAAGATAGGAGAGGGAACTTACATTGAGTTGTTTCAAAAATATATTTGAAAATTTGCTTAAAATCATCCACTTTTAACCACTTTATACCAGAGAAAGCTGTTTTGGGTTGCTAGAATTCCCATCTTTAAGAAATAGAAACCATGGGCGCCTGGGTGGCTCAGTGGGTTAAAGCCTCTGCTTTCGGCTCAGGTCATGATCTCAGCGTCCTGGGATCGAGGCCCGCATCGGGCTCTCTGCTCAGCAGGGAGCCTGCTTCCTCCTCTGCCTGCCTCTCTGCCTACTTGTAATCTCTTTCTCTGTGTCAAATAAATAAATAAAATCTTTATAAAGAAAAAAAGAAATAGAAACCATATGTTGTCAATACTTCCATGTTTCCACATGGAGAAGAAGAATAGAAGAAATATTTTCCTACTTTTGGTACTTCAGCATGAAAGCTTGAAAACACATCTAATTCACCAGAATTGGGAGGAGAGCTGGTGCCATTGCACTGGATACCACCACTCTTTTCTTCTAGATTGCTCATCAAGTTGATCAAGCTGTCTCCAAGAGAAAAGAGAAAGGAAGCAGACACTTTACATGAAAAATATCAAGGTTAGTTTTGCATGGAACGTAGATATTTTTTAAAGATTTTATTTTATTTATTTATTTGACACACAGAGAGAGATTACANTTTTTTTTTTAAAGATTTTATTTATTTATTTGACACAGAGAGAGAGATTACAAGTAGGCAGAGAGGCAGGCAGAGAGACAGGGAGAGGAGGAAGCAGGCTCCCTGCTGAGCAGAGAGCCTGATGCGGGCCTCAATCCCAGGACGCTGAGATCATGACCTGAGCCAAAAGCAGAGGCTTTAACCCACTGAGCCACCCAGGCGCCCTGGAACGTAGATTTTTGTAATGGTCAGGGATCTGTATAGATGGATCTTAAAGAAAGATTGACAAAGTCACTACTTTGACCATAGCAAAGAGAAAAAATAAATAATTATGGAAGATTTCTATGTTTAAAAACTTCTTAAACACTTGTAGGACCAAAAAGAGTACAGCAAATTAAGCTGTAATCTAGCCTGGAGAGAATACATAAAAAAATAATCTGTTGAGGGCGCCTGGGTGGCTCAGTGGGTTAAAGCCTCTGCTTCGGCTCAGGTCATGATCTCAGGGTCCTGGGATGGAGGCCCGCATCGGGCTCCCTGCTCAGTGGGGAGCCTGCTTCCTCCTCTCTCTCTGCCTGCCTCTCTGCCTACTTGTGATCTGATCTCTCTCTCTCTCTGTGTCAAATAAATAAATAAAATCTTAAAAAAAATAATCTGTTGAGGACAAGTATTTGTTGAGGACTTCAAGTTTGAAGGGCATGTCAATGATCTGACTTTCCTTTGAGATATTGACTTCAAATTTACCAAAAGTAGCAGTAAGAACCAAGGTAGTGTGAGCAGAGTTATAACAGAGTATTAAGTTTTGGAGCAACACTGATTATCAAATTGCACATGCTGTTCTCAAATTCCCACAGGAAGAAATCATATTGAGCCTTCAAGTTATCCAAGATTTGGTTATATTTCCTGAAGCTTGTTTCATCTCAGCTTCCTCTTTCTCAAACTTTTCAATGGTTCTCTTAGAAATTTTACCACATTTGAAATAGATGGTCAGTTGTGGCTTGCTTTTTCCAGACTGAGAGTTTATCCTTTCCAAGTTGATGTATAAGTTTTCATGACACCCACCACCTCCTAGCAAACCCACTCTGAGAAAGTATTGTCTTTATTGAATAAACTTGGAGTTGAGTTTTCTGACATTTACAATATAAACACTTCTGATATGGTACTGAAAAGTTATGGAGGGATAGATTTTTTGAGTCCTCAAAGGAACATAGGGTGAGTTTAAGAAGTTTGGCTTATCCTAAAAGAAAAAGTCACCAAGGCCTTCTGACCAGAAAAATTACATGACTAATCTGTTCTCTGAAAATTTATTAATGGCTTTTGGAATAAATAATGGTTTTCAAAAGTAAAATGTGAAGATATTATTTGATAGTGCAGTGACTTTTGGTGGTTACTGTAAATAGTTAAACCAATGACCTTTAAAAATGCTAATCTTTTTATTTTGTTGTATTGTTTTTAAATTAGAGGTGGTTAGTAGAAGCATTTTGTTTGTTCATCATAAATTTTATAACATATTTCCCCCAAGGGTTTCTTTCTGTCAAAATATGTTTGCTGGGGCGCCTGGGTGGCTCAGTGGGTTAAAGCCTCTGCTTTCGGCTCAGGCCATGATCTCAGGGTCCTGGGGTTGAGCCCCACATCGGCCTCCCTGCTCAGCCGGGAGCCTGCTTTCTCCTCTCTCTCTGCCTGCCTCTCTGCCTACTTGTCATCTCTTCTCTCTGTCAAATAAGTAAATAAAATCTTAAAAAAAAATATGTTTGCTGATTCTACCTCTTTCTCAGAACTTATACTGAGTATTATTGAAACTATACTAAAACTATCATCTAATTATTTCCGTAGTTCTGGGAATAAAGAAATAAAAAGAGATAATTAAATACATAAGAAGTACTTGAATATGTTTCCAACAAAATAGCTTAAATTACTTCAGCATCTATTTTTAGTGTATAGATAACAGATATTTGATTTCCGTTATAAAAGTATTTTTTAAGTAAGAAATTTTCACAGTAGAGTTTTAGACTTTTCATTAGAGTTTTACTCTCTTATTTAGATGTAAACACTTAGTACTTTTACTAAATATTTTGTATTTACTTTTAAAGATATTAAAGATATTAAATTATTTTAATGACAGTACATTTGAATCATTGAAACATCTCTTGTATAATACTGTACCAATCATACAGATTGGGAAACTAATAGTGCTTTGCCTAACTTTTTATGGACAAGTAACAAGAATATTAATAAATTGTCCAGTACTCCTTCCAAATAAATTATGATACTATTGGGTGAAAATAAGTCTTTAAATATTTTTGTGTTTTTATACAACATAGAGTAGTCAGACTGTGTTTTGTTAGAAAAATTAAGAGTATTTTTGTAATACATTTTATATATTCAATCAAAATTTCCTCTAGCTTTCTTCATAATTTCTGAACTGAATGTCCAAAAATTATATATAAAATAAAAATCACCTACAAATCAGATACCCAAGGACTGTATGTTATTACAATTTTTTTTTTAATTTTGCCCCTACAAAATAATGAAAGAAAAATGTCAAAAAAGTAAGTGGCAGATATAATTTTGCATACTGATTTTTTTAAAAGATTATTTATTTGAGAGAGAGAAAGCACATCCAAGTTGGGGGGGCGGTTTGCAGAGGAAGAGAAAGAGTATCCCAAGCAGACTCCCTGCTGAGCGTGAAGCCTGACTCAGAATTGATCCCACAACCCGTGAGATCATGACCTGAGCTGAAATCACAAGTGGGTCGTTTAACCGACTGAGCCACCCAGGCACCCCTAATTTTGCATACTGATTTAAGCTCACATATTTTGAAACAGATCATGAAGTTAATTTCTGTTTCACCGTAAGTTCTTTCTGAATTCATGGGTCTGAAGTAGTCAAACTGTTGTGCTTCATAGTTCAGCATCATTCACTGAGTACACATGGTAAGCCAGGTTATAGAGTTCAAATAATAAATAATTGCTATTTGTAAATTATTAATATTGCAGTAAGTGAGTTACACATTCAAACTAACAATTATAAAACAGTGAAATAAGTTCTGGAGCAGAGGTTTGTATATAATATAGCAGAGTTCATAGAAGGAATGTTCATTTTATTTTTCCATGTGGATCAATAAAGATGACATAAAAGTCAAGCTTGAGCTGGGTTTTGAAAGCTACAAAGAAGTTAACAGAGGGATAAGATGGTGAAAGGGATTCTGGGGAAAAGAATAGATATGTGAAAGAGCAAGGAAATTGTATGTGAAGTAACGTCAAATTTCTTCTGTGTTACTAGTTCGTAAAATACAAGGGAGGGAAGAGCAGTCAGATTTGACTACAGAGGTAGAAAGGTAATAGATTTTGGCATACTTGCTTTCTTTTATAGATGATAGGTTTCTACTGAAAGGTTTTTAAAAATGTAATTTGAAGGCTAGACTTTCACATTAGCAGTTTTGAAAGGGATAAGTTTTGAGGAGAGCAGGAATGGAAAAGGGGTTGTAGTTTATTATTATAATCTTAGAAATGAGAATTGAACTAAGGTAAGGAGTAGCTTTAGCAAGGGAAAAAGTCAGGGCATATTTGAAGAACACAATTTATAAAATTATAAGGAGGTGGAAATTCACAGGTTGCTGGTAGCAAGAATAAATGCAAGGAGTTGAAATGAATCCCAAGTTTCCAGTTTTGGTGTATGCTGGTAAAAGCAACAAAGAAAAGGGTATTTATTTAGAAATTATCTTATTTTGTATTCAAGCTTATAATGATTAAACTACCAGAATATATACATTCTCCAAATTATTTTATTTTTATGCTAGTATTTTACATAAAGAAGTCTTACATTTTTGTGTAGTTACCCCTATTTGTTTTTTTTTGAATCATAGAAATTTCATGTACCTCAAGAAGTTTTGACAAGTGTTTAATTCTATTTTCAATAATTTAATATATATAAATGTAATTATTTTAGTCAGGGTTCTCCAGAAAAGAGAACCAATAGGATATATATTGGTTTTCCCTTCAATAGAAGAAAGATTTATTTAAAGGAGTCATCTCACATGAGTTTGGATCTAGCAAGTCTGAAATTGGATCTAGCAAGTCTGAAGTTTTCTCTTCAATAGAAGAAAGATTTATTTTAAGGAGTTGTCTCACATGAGTTTGGGTCTAGCAAGTCTGAAAAGGGCAGCCAAGTAGGCTGGACATTTAGGAAAGAGTTGATGTTGTAGTGTTGAAGAGAAGCCCTTCTTTGGGACACTTCAGTCTCTGCTCTTAAATCTCACAGCTGATTGGATGACATCCATCCATGTTATGGAGGGAAATGTGTTGTATTCAAAGTCTACTGATTTAAATGTTTATTATATCTAAAATATACCTTTGCAGCAACATCTAGACTGATGCTTGACCAAACAATTGAACATCACAGCCTAGCCAAGTTGACACATAAAATTAGCCATCGCAGTTATATAGTTGTACTTTGCTTAAGCACAAATCATGAGGTGAGAATCTGGCATAATTATTTCCAGAATTGTTAATCATTACAACATATTCTGACTAATATTAACCTCCCTGGTCATTTGTGCTACTATTTTTTAATCATGAATTATCTTATATATAATGGAGACTATAGATTTTGTTTTCACTGACCAATACATGCATACACACACACACACACACACACACTCTCTCTCTCTCTCTCTCTCTCTCTCTCTCTCTCTCTCTCTCTCTCATGAGTGGGGGAAGGGCAGGGGGAGAGGGAGAGCAAGAATCTTAAGCAGGGTACACACTCAGGGCAGAGCATGATGCAGGGCTCTATCCCAGGACCCTGAGATCATTACCTGAGCTGAACTCAAGAGTGGGACACTTAACCTACTGAACCACCCAGGTGACCCTCATTGATCAATATATTTTTTAATCATTTAACATTTTGTTTGAATTTCTCTATTTTGTGATATATATATTATCTAAAATAGTAAGTTATTTTTTTCAAAACTTTTGTTTTGTTTTGTTTGCCCCTGTATTACTCCAGAGAAACTTCATAATTTTCTATATTTTAAATAATTTTCTTTTAGGGTGTGCATTGGAATAGCATCAAAATTCTAAATTAATTTGGAATTAATTATCTTCATGATATTAGTTTTCCATCATTAAAACCTTTTATTTTTTATGTTTTTATTTAAATTTCTGTTAGTTAACATACAGTGTAATATTAGTTTCAGGTGTACAATTTAGTGATTCAGCACTTCCATGCAATAATCAGGGCTCATCACAGTAAGTGCACTCCTTAATCCCCATCACCTATTTGATCCATCCCCCACCCACCTCTCTTCTGGTGATCATCAGTTTGTTCTGTCTAGTTAAGAGTCTGTTTCTGCGTTTGATCACCCCCTTTTTTCCCCCTTTGCTCATTTGTTTTGTTTCTTAAATTCCACATATTAGTGAAATCATACGGTATTTGTCTTTCTCTGACTGATTTATTTCACTTAGCATAATATACTCTACTTCTATCCATGCCATTTCATATGGCAAGATTTCATTCTTTTAACATTAGAAAGGAACTTTCTTTAATGTTCTACAGGTTGTTTCATTAACAAATTCTCATCTTTCTCTTCCTATTTTTCTGTTCCTCCTTATCTCTTAGTTTTATTATTTTAGTGAGGAGTCCATTCAGTTCAACACTAATTTATATAGAAATCCTTACATTTATCACATGAAAATTATAACATTTTTGCCTAATGTAGCTATTTCCTGGAAAAGCAGACTACATAATATTGGGCATATAGCCCATAAAAAGAATAAGGCATTTATATTGGATGAACGCTTACTCTTTTTGAGTCCACAATACGATTTAGGCAAAAATTAATAATATTTCATTGCATATAGAAAGTTATAAGATATTATAAGAAAATACTTTCTTCTCTTCAATGAGAAAGTGAGAAAGATAACACATTCACTGGGGGTGGGTGGAAATATATATATAGTGCAATAGAACTTGCTGACTAGGTCTTTAATTTTCCAGGCAGAGATCAAACTGCTTGCCAACCAGAAATATTGTGGAGGTAAGCAATGTGATGTCATTTATGACATTTTATTTTTAAAGTGTTGGTACCTATAATTAATGTCATAAGCCATTAGATATGATGCTTTCTTATGCTGAGACAATATGCACTACTTAAAGGTAGCTGTCATTTTTGACAGTGACTAAAAAGAATTGCCTGTGATTAAAAATATCATTACTTAAGAAAATCTCTGTGTAAAAATATGAATGCTTAGGAAAATCTCTGTAGACAAAATAATACATAGCAGTTTAGAAACAATTTCTTTTTAATTTTTAATATTGTATTATGACAAGAGCTGTTCATTTTTTTCCTACTTTCTGACAGGTTTTGCAGAACAAAACAAAATTCAAAAATACAACTGTAACATTATATTAAATCCCCTTTTTGCAAAGAGAATCATTAAATTGTGCATGTCATTGACAAAAAATGGCCCCAAATTATCAATAGCTCTTATTCTGAAATACTGTAGGAAAAGGAAACAGGCCCATTAATTAGCAGATGTTGAATTGGTCAAACACACCAATTCAACACGAACTGAAAGCGAGAGAAGTAGTCAATAATTCTCTTTTTAAAATGACTTAATCGTCAAATGGAAGTAAAATTTGGTAGTAAAAGTATGCTGTGAATATGAAAGTTACTAGTTACTTATTTCTACCATAAGCATTTGGTATAACTTCCCTGTTCATTCTCTAATAGGTGATATGATTAAATATAAGTCAAATAAGCAGCTGTGTTGCTCAATATATATGTGAGTGATCAATAAGTATTATCAGACAAATATCAGGTTCATAGTATAATTATAAGTTAAACTTTAATCAGTTTGTAGGATGATTTTTTCCCCACTGTTTTAAAGCATACTGTGAGGTCATCTAAACAAAGATATGCATATAAGAGCTTTCATTTATTTAATAAATATTGATTGGTCATGTCAATATTAATAGGGAGAAAGATGTGAGCATATTGTCAGAACACAGTGTGATAAGAACAACAGATCAAAATGGCTAGCAGTAGAGACTTTGGAATCAGATTGCCTGAGTTTGAAACTTGGCTGCAACACTTATGAGCTGTTTGACCACGATGGACAAGGTATTTATTCTTTCTCCGCCTCAGTTCCCTTACCTATTATATGAGAAAAAAGCATTTCATATTGTTCTAAGAAATACATGAATTTATATCTGTAAAGCAATTTGCACACTCTCTGACACATAGTGAGGGTTATGTGTTTGTTAAATTGATTGATATCAGACAATCAATAATCAAGGTGGTAATAATTAAGTCTGGTTGGTTATCATGCTGGATTCATTAAGCTAAGTTGTAGAAGACAAGCAGCAGGGAAATAGCAGGGAAGAGCTTTCTAGATTATAGGATAAATACGGAAAATAGAAAATAATTAAAGTTAAAACATGCTTCTTACCTAGCATTTGTTATGCTTTTTTTTTTGCACTTGTTATGATTTTTTAAATACTCTGCTGAGACTGGATTATCTAAAAGTCATAGCAGAGGATGGACATGAGGTCATTGCCAAAACTGGAGGCTGTTTCTAGGACTGCTATTTGGATCAACAAAAGGTGTAAATTAGAATCTCAAAGCTGGGCAGGGTAGTTTAATTTACAGACATTGATTCTACAAGCCTAAGGGTCACATGCTACAAGTAGCATTGTGTTTTTAGTGGGGCTTAATAAAAGGGAACACATCATTTCAGGGCTCTCATAGGATGTAATCTCAGTAAAAATCTCACTGACGCAAATTCTAAATGCCATGATAAATTTGCAGAGATGGCACTACTCTTCTTTTTTCATGTTGGCATGTCTTGAATGTACAAAGTCCTGCTTCAAGCCTACTGTCATGTAGCTCTCAATGCAAAACCATTTCCAAGAGTATACTGGCCTTCTTGCTCTAAACTTTGTCCCTCCAACAGCCTAAGTTCATCCAAATTCACTGTAGAGTGTACCTCTGACTCTGGGACATCTCCTCGTATTCAGAACTGCAAAATAAGGTATCCAAAGCTCTTTTCACATCCCCATTTCTTGCTTGACATTTATCTTAATCATGTTCCTGAGTTACCAAGTTTGACCTGCTGCCTACTATATTTGTGTGTGTGTAAGTATGTTCAAGTTTTGTGGGGGGGCGGTGAAAGGGATCATCTGTACAGTGGGTACATGTTGAGTGATTAGAGGAGGGTGTGAGCACTGTCTTATGTGAAAGTCAAATGTAATGTCTGACAATGTTACCATCCTTTATCCAGGATACACACAAACTTTGTCTTCATTCAAATTATAATTATTTTCAAGATTCATAGTGGTTTTTAATCCAAGCAGATAAAATAAAGCTTCAAGTACTGCAGTTACTCTTTGTATTGGTGTTAACCCAATCCAGGATCTGAAGAATTCTTGGTGTAATTTTTCTCCATTTATTTTAGGTTTTTGCAATGAAAGGCAATTACAATAAAGAGAATAATAAAGAAAAATGTTAAAGATTGAATTTATATCTAATCTTCTCAAAAGTTATGCATGTTAGTCATCCTTAATTTCAACTCTCGAGGTTTTATCGGATTTGAAATATTCCTCTGAATACTCAGAGAGCAAAATGCTGTGTATGCTGTGATGGAATCCTAATTTTTCTCTTATACTATAAGAATGAAACAGGTGGCTAACCAAAGTTGTGCAATCAATTATTTACTAGGTTCAGTTCTCTAAAGGCCATGTGTTCCTTATGAAATATGTTGAATAAAAGACTTCTTTTCTAACCTAGGCATGACTTAAAAGTCAAATGATAATTGCTATTCTGGGTTTCAAGGGACTTATGTGTGAATTGACAATTTATTAAGAGAAAAATTTCCCTGAGATAAATTTTCCTTTTAAGTAGAAAAAAATATAAAACCATACATAATTGACCCTTGAGCAACATGGCTTTGGACTATATAGGTTTACTTATGCACTGATTTTTTTTGATAAATATAATACAGCATTATAAAAGTATTTTCTCTTCCTTATGATTTTCTTAATAATATTTTCTTCTGTTTAGCTTACTTTATCATAAAATACAGTGTATAATAGATATAACATACAAAATATGTGTTAATTGACTATTTATGTTACAGATAAAGCTTCCAGTCAGCAGTAGGTTGTTAATAGTTAAACCTGGGGTGAATCAAAATTTATATGTTGATTTTCAACCGTGTAGGGGTTCAGAACCCTTAACCCCTTCATTATTCAAGGGTCAACTCTACATAGTTTTTTAAGTCATGTGAACATATTCTATATCACGGGCTTTGTCTCCTCTGATCTCCCAATAATGTCTTTAATGCCAATGGACACTCTCTGCTCTTAAAACTTCCTTTCTGAGAAAAATAAACAATAAGAAAAATACTCATGCACTCTTCTCAAAGGGCTGCTTCAGATCTCCTATGAAGCTCTGTAATATGAAAAGACCCTTCACCTTAAACATAAACAAAATCTCTCTCATTTATTTCCTTTTTGTGCTGATTCTAGGTAAAGCATGTTTTTCAATCCTGAGGCATCAGGCTGAAACCTGATTTGTTATTGTTTTTCTTTAATGAGTTTTGAAAGAGATAGTTAATTTAAATAATAAAAGGATATGTTTTCATATGACCAGATATTCCTTGAATAAGAAAACATTGGGATCTAAAATGCACACACACACTCACACATCAGCAATAGAAAATTATCCAAAGGATAATTATAAAGATTTTAAGAGAAACTAAAGTTTGGTAGACATACATAAGTTTATGTGTTAATAATAATAAACCCCTAATCTGTAAAATTTTGTTTCAAGAAATATTATATTTTCAAGCATTGAGAAAAATTTAGAAGATCATCAGCGGGCAATGTTTTAAAATACATATTAAGTAAGTGCATATAACTACTTCAAAATCAGAAAACTGAGTAGAAAAAAATGCAGTACTTTTCTCAAGTTAATCAAGAAGCCTAAAATGAATTAAGAATTTAAATTTCAAATTCCTCATCAGATTCTATCTCTTTATTAGGAGTTCATGTGTGATTGTTTTTTCTTTCTGAACATTCAGAAAAAATGTTTTAATGGTTACATTGTATTTATTGAGCTTTGGTGGAAAATAGGGTTTAGAAGTAGATCAATCCCAAAATATTTTCATATATGAGTGAATTATTGTGAATGGTTACATTTATTACCAAATAACAAATACTAATACTAATACTGACTAATAATCTTTATTTTATCTTTGATGAACAGAAAATGTGTTTCTGTTTTATATATTTAGTAACTGGGATTAAATCATGCATTCCTAGTGCATTATAGACAATTCAGATGTGTGCCAAGGATATGAAAGCTATTTAAAGAAGGACCCAAGAGTATAGTACATTTTTAAAAGAAATTGTCAAGTGAGGTAGTAGCTTTCACACTATAATTAATTATTTACTAGGTTCTTCCGCTATGGTAGAAACAAGCAACTAAGAGTGAAACAAAATGCCACGATTCCTTCAGCACAATGATAACTGTTATCTAATGCTTGTGCTCACAGAAAGTGCAGTCGTGGCCATACTAAGATTGATTTGTGGAAGTCTTAACCTTGTCATTCCTTATAGAAATTAGCCATAAAACTTGATCACAATGCATCCCTAGGTTTGAAATTCTCATTACTAGGGCAAATTCAGGAGAAAATGTCAGGAATGGAAATTAAATGCTTTGGTAAACTCTGCACTATCAGGGCAGGTCTGGCATTATGTTTGATACAAAATCTGTCAAGGGATTTGGGAAAGGAAAAAAATAGAATATAGTTGCGTTTAAAACTGTTTTAAAATAATTATGCAAGTCGTCTATTAAGATGTTAAAAGGAGACAAAAATGCTAAAATATAAACATGTCAAGATGCTGTTGTCATGGCAAGATATAGTATGCTAAGTACCTTACAGTACTACCTTACAGTAATCCATCTCAAGATATGGACATGGAAAACAAACTACTGCTATTTGCTGTATTTTCTTGCTGCCTTCACATTAGTATTATGTGATCCGTTGCTTTTAAACCATTTATTTGATACAATTGCAATAAGAAAAATAGTGTTTGTACTTTCAAATCTAGAACTAGACAAAATATTCACTTAAAACTGATATCAAAACTAAAAATCAACTTAAGTAGAAAGAAAAAGTAGTAGTTAATACTTCTGTTGATTGAAGAATCATCACAAATATTAGAAATGATGAAACTTTCAAGCATTTTAATCACAATTTTAATATGCATATATTTTTGGAATGTATTTTATTCCACATATATGGATATGTATGTATATGAATATGTTTTTGGAATATTTTTAGAATGTCTAACAATTAGAATATATGGTTTAATGGTAATATTTTAGAAGATGAATGAAGCAGGTCCACTTAGGTGAGTAAATTGTTGACTTATGAGAATGAACTTGGTATTTTTATTTAGAGAAGCTTATCTCATACTCCTGTAGATTTTTCCTAATAATTTTCTTAAGTTTTATATTTTATTAACAAGATTTATATTTTAAAAATAATGTTACAACTTACCTATGACTTAATGCTATGTTAATTTATTGTACATGTAAGAGTCTTCTCAAAGGGTGTCCCTAAGTATTTGGTTTAATATTTTAGAATTATTATTTTGAAGTATGCTGATTATAGAAATCTAGACATATTTAATTTTCTACTCTACCTGGTCCTGTAGGTGTAGTAGATGTTTTACAAATATAAAATGAAGCTACATTTCTCATTTCGCTGCTATAAATAATGACAAAAACAAGAAAAAAGCCTGAGCATCCTAAACAAAATATTCCATGTACCCAATGTCTTACACTCATTTAATTATAGTCATACTTTTGTGTAATTAAATATTTGGCACTATTGAGATGCTTAAAGATCACTGATGTCTTTGAGGTTTATATTTGAAAGATGAATAGTGGCTGTGTTTTAAATTTCAACTGTATGGCCAAATCAGTGACTACCAGCAGTGGTTTATTGGATGGCACTATCCCATAGGTCAGACAATTTTTTTGACAGGTACATAGCCAAAATTCGGGAAAAGACTGTCTTCAACAAATGGTCCTAGGAAAAGTGGACAGCTACATTCAAGAGAATGAAATTGGACCGCATTCTTATACCATAAATAAAAATAAACTCAAAGTGGATTAAAGACCTATATGTGAGCCTTGAATCCATAAAACCCCAAGAAGGAAACACAGGCCATAATTTCTTTGACATTAACCATAGAAACAGTTTTCTAGATATGTCTTCTCAGGTAAGGAAGAAAAAGCAAAATTAAACTACTTGAATAACAGAAAAATAAAAAGCTTTTGCACAGTGAAGGAAACCAACAACAAAACAAAAAGGCACACTATTGATATTTGCAAGTGATATATACAATAAGGGGTTAATATCCAAAAAAAAATAAAGAAAGAACTTATACAATTCAACACAAAAAACCCACCAAATAATCCAATTTAAAAATGGGCAGAGACATGAATAGACATTTTTCCAAAGAAGACATACAGATGACCAACAGAAACATGAAAAGATGATCAACATTACTAATCATTGGGTAAATGCAAATCAAATCCACAAGGAGATAGCACCTCACACCTGTCAGAATGGCTAAAATAAAAAAAACACAAGAAATAATAAGTGTTAATGAGGATGTGGAAAAAAAGGAACCCTCATGCACTGATAGTGGGAATGCAAACTGACGCAGCCACTGTGGAAAACAGTATGGAAATTCCTCAAAAACTTAAAAATAGAATCACCATACAACCTAGTAATTCCACAACTGGGTATTTACCCAAAGAATATGAAAACACTAATTCAAAAAGGTATATGTACCCCTAGGTTTACTGCAGCATTATATACAATAGCCACAATGTGGAAGCAACCTAAGTGTCCTTCCACAGATGAACGGACGAAGTGGTACAGGTATACGTGGATTATTACTCAGCCATAAAAAGGAATGAATCTTCCCATTTGCAACAATATGGATAGACCTGGAGGACATAATGTTAAGTGAAATAAGTAAGTCAGAGAAAGATCCTTATGATTCCACTTATATGCAGAATTTAAGAAATGTAACAAACAAAAATAAGATAAAAAAACATACTCTTAAATACAGAGAATAAATTGGTGGTAGCCAGAGGAGAGATAGGTGGGGGAAAGAATAAAATATATAAAGGTGATGAAGTATATACACTTCTTGAAGAAAACTGAGTAATGTATAGAATTGTTTAATCACAGCATACACCTGAAAGTAATATAACACTATGTTAATTACACTTCAATTAAAGAAAATTAAAAAGGCAAAAAAAGATTTTCCTAAACTATTACACTTAATATCATTTAAATGATAAACATATAAACTATAAAAATGTTAAGATAAAATACACTAATTATATAATTATTGTATACCTATCACTCTAATTATTGTACTAGTATGCAAATTAAGGATTTGAAATAACTGTATTTATTGGTGAATGCCTTTGGGGATTTGTTTCTCTCAACTTAATAGCAACTGTCATGAATCACTAGTATAACAATAGTGTGCAACCTGGGGATAGTCCACTACTTTTCATGTCATGCTATTCAGTACTTCTAATCCATACTGCTGAACAGGCATTTCAGCAGTGAGTGCCTTCTTAGTGTATGAAATCAGCAGTCACATATTTGGAAGATGTTGTTTTTAGAAAAGCTGATTCAGCAGAGGAGTAAAGGTACTAACTGGAGCATACAATTAAAATGTATAAACAAAAGAAATGAGAGAGGAGATCAAAATAGGACTGGCTCATGGGTAAAGAAAAAAAAAGTAAGTGTAAAGATTTAAAGGGAAATGACTTTGAAACCTGATTTTTAAAAAAAAAAAAAGAAAAGAAACTTTTGCTTTGCCATTTTCAGAACTTAATTTTATTCTTATAAAATTTTATAAATCACAAATAATGTGCCCAAGTGTTATTACTTCGTAGTTATTTTAATTATTATTTTTAATATATTAAGTTTAGATTACTTAACCATACTGAACATATAGTAATCTACTTGAAGAATTATATCCTATTATTTTCTTTGACACTTTGACCACAAATCAAAGTTAAAACAAAGTAAATGTAGGATAAATACTTGGCATGATTATATTCAACAAATATTTTTATATTTCATAATTTATGCAATATTTGTTCCTATCTGTCTCAATGTCCACAAAATAATATCCCATAGTTCAAATATTAATCTATAAAATATGACTAAAATATTTTCTAAGTGAATTTGACTTGTCATTGTTTTACATAATGTAGACTCACCTACTGGTATGCTTTTCTTCTTTTTAATACTATTATTTGTTAGCTTGAAAATTCATATTCCAAGTCAGTAATAGGGAAAGATGCAGGAAATGTTCAACAAAGAATTGTTAACTGTGGTAAAATTAATCTTCTAATAGCATCCTTTGTTTATACAATGACTGACATTAAATGTCTGAGTATTTATTGATATTGTCAGTCTTTCAGTGCTTGGTAAGGAAATAAGACTATGAAGATACTGTAAATATCATAAGAAATGTAATTTTAATGGGAAATATGTTCAGTTTTCGAACTGCTACATGTATAAACATTCCTTGGTTATCACAGTGTAGAATCATATACTGTCTTGAAATTCCTACTCAGCCCCATACTGAGCTCTTATGTGTGCCACAATTCTAAAAATATCAGGTGATATTTTCTAAGTTTTTCTATCATATTCATAATGTTTTAAGTTATTTTTTGAAAGATAATTAGTCTAAAGCATTGTAAAAAAATTCAAACCTAATTTAAGGGTATAAAGTTAAAGATTTTATTTATTTATTTGACAGAGAGAGAGAGATTACAAGTAGGCAGAGAGGCAGGGAGAGGAGGAAGCAGGCTCCCTGCTGAGCAGAGAGCCCGATGCGGCCTCGATCCTAGGACGCTGAGGCTGAGATCATGACCTGAGCCGAAAGCAGAGGCTTTAACCCACTGAGCCACCCAGGTGCCCGGGTATAAAGTTAAAAGTCCATTCTCTAGTTCCTTTAGTTTAAAGCTCTCAATTTTTACTTGATTACTCCCTCTGGTTATGCATCTAGGTTATGTTTTGTTATCTGAGATAATACAAACATGGTGTTGAAATCTCAACATCAAGAGTGATGTTGAGTTCTCACATCCTAAGGCACACAATATCCATTTACCCCTGATCGGGATGACAACTTTCATCACTCTGTTGAGATGTTGTCTGTTTTATCCAGTTTATGGTTATAATTTTCATTTTTTAATTAAGAATTTGGAAGAATATTCTTTGAAAACATATAAATACCTCATTCCTCATCAAATCACTCCTATCCTTTAGATTTAATATTCATTGATAATCCAAGCCCCAATATACTTTGCTATGATGATTGGAAAATAGTGATTTTTAAGTCCTTCATATCTTCTATTAGAAGACATTCTACTATGTAAGTTTCCTTTTCCTGTTATTTATTTTTTTACTCATTTATTTTACTTATATGCCTGTTTGTTTACTTTTATTTATTGTTAATATAGCTTCATCAATTATTTTATTCAATAGGTGATCACCTATTACTGATTTATTTTGATTTTCAAATTTATCCCAATATGGCCAGGGTGGTATGTACCCATATCTTTGCTCTATTTTTTTGCTCTAATTAAATTATTAGTCCTGTAGCAGCACTATTCTAGAGTAGTAGTATAATATTAGAGTTAAGAATTATCAAAGGTAAAACTAAGTTGTATATATACAGTTAACAAAGGCTATTTAGTCATAAACTTTCAGTAAGTGAACCTATTTGCTGTATTTCAGCAAGGCTTCAAAAACGTTAGAAGAGAATACTGCTATAGAATAAAAAGAGAAAATCCCAAGACAGTCTCTGACTGGCAAGGATTCTATTAAGGTTAAGATTTTTCTAAGTGTCCTTGGTCCTCAGGAACATTTGGCAGCCTTTGGCTGCAAGGGTATAAATAAGCAGGTTTGAACATATTTCCAAAGAGGAGGGATTGTTCTATGTTAGAAGTGAGGGTTTTCTGTGGTTGGCCATATCTTAGAACAAGTGGGAGTTGATAGGGATGCTTTTTTTGAACAAACCGTCCCAACAGTCCTGATGTGGGTGGCTTCCATGGCAGACAATTCATCAGAACACCAACTTAATCCCTGCATTCACACTCACCAGTTTCATGACTCAGGTCAAGTAATTAAGATGTGCTGGTTAGGATGATTTCACCACATACTTTCTTCACCCATCTATGCCCAGTTAGATGCCCCAGAAAGTTGATCCCTATGAACTATAACATCTGAGCTACCTTGCCCTCTGGATTCCAGTGGGTTGGACCTATGGGATGCCTGGATAGGAAGTAAGAGGAAAGTCCGTTTGGGATATTTGTTCCCATTTGCTCCATTCTTGCCCCTCCACGGACTTTGGTGGCTTCATTCCCCTATAGTTACAGGGTTACAGCTCCTGCAGGAACAGAGTTCCTTCCTCTTTCTCCTTCAGACTCCCAAAGGCAATAGTTCCCTTCTGTGCTAGTGCTCCAGACCTCCTCACCATCCCCATCCATTGTCTTAACCTTTCCTACCCCTCTGTAAACTGTTTTTTCATTAAATCCTTTTTAGCTGACTCCCTTTGAGTGTGCTACCTAGCTCTTGTCACACCCTAAGAACTATCTTGTGTCTTAATTTGTTCAGTTATAAAATTAGGATAATAACTATTACCACACTAAGGCAGGTTGTAAGGATCCCCATATATTAATATATGTAAAGTCTTCAGAATAGTATCTGGGCCATAGAAAGCACTGGGTAACTCTAACTCACAATCATAATGATGTTAATAATGTTATTATTACAACCTCAATTTATTTCATTTGGCTTACAATTTGGGTCTCTTCAGGCTTCTTTTTGGTTATTCTACGCAATTTTTTATAGTATAGGTTGAAAATCATTGAAATCATAGTAAGAGACTGATTGCAATAGGCACATTTGATTAAGGAGGTTAAAAATTTATTCTCCCTTAACAGAATGAAAAATGTCTACATTTACTTAAAGAGAAATGCAAATAAAAATAAAATTAATGTAAAATAAAATACAAATTAAAATGTGATCCATCCTTCTCTTTGGCAGATATGCTTCTTTGAACCAAGAGAAGTTATAGTTAATTGTATTTAAATGGATAATTCTAATAAAGCAGCAACCTTAAAACACACACATATATACACAACACAAACACTTTTAGAATTAATGATTGCAATTTAGATCTTATCTTTACAAGCTGAAAACAAAACTCTTCTTCCCTTTTTATAAAACACCCCCCAAGCCCCCATCATCTGATGACATCTAACTTCTCTGGTCCAGCTCTCAACTTCCCTTGGGAGAACTTTTCCCATCACTGTGTGTGGAGCTGTTGGGGTAGTATGCCAAATGCTTCTGTTTGTGCCCCATGCACATTCTAGGAATATCAGTGTCTTTATTTTGTTTATTTGAACCTGATAGGGCTGATGAAGAACAAGTGTGATTGGAGCTTAGTTGTCTCAATAATGCTCTGAGAAACACCTAAGTTTCCTAGACCCCAGACTGCTTTACTTCTTATCCTTTCCTAGATCTGCATTTCTATTATTTTTCTTAATTTCTGTGATATCCCTATGTAGCTTAAGTAAATCAAAGTCACTTTTGTTTCTTAACAAACAACCCTAATAAGAAGGTTTGCTTCATTTTAAAATGGTGCAGAAATTGTCAAGTAATTGAATTATGTAGATAAAAATACACTGATAACCGACAACATTTTTCTAGTATTTAGAGGAATAACTGGATTATAGATCTGGATTATATCACCTGTTAGGTTTATTGTTTGTATTGTTTGAGAAGGGGAAATGCATTCATATTTCTTGTCTTGTGGGATATGTTTAATATGCTCAAGGTTATGTATCAAAGGGTGATACAGAACTAACTCAAGGCTGGCTTTGAGAGTGACACCCAGAAAATTTTGGTATTGGAATTTGCTCTCATGTTTATACAATGTATGAAATTCACAATTTTAAGAAGAAATACATAAGCAAAATACCAATACTAAAACAGTTTAGGACTATAACTCTATAAAAATGTTAAGATTATTGATGTGTAAGGTTCTAAAAATTACACATTTGCTAGAAGGGACCAAAGAGATATTCTAGTTCAATGTCTTGATTTTATAAATAACCAAGTCCAGAAAAATAAGGTGCCTTGAGAAAAGGTCATACAGATGGCAGAGAAACGGCTGTGATTCACATATTGTGACTCTTCTCATGTTTATTGTGATTCACCTCTTGTTTTCTTGATCATCTCATATATATATATTTAATATTCTTTTGGTATGCTAGCAAAAATAATAATGTTATTTAAGCACTTATAACATGCCACAGACTGTTCTGAGAGTTTTACTTATGTCATTGCATGTAATCTTCACAACAATCCTTCAAGGGGGACACTATAATCAACCCTTAATTTATAGGTAAGAAAATCCAGGAGTTAAGCTACTTTCCTAATATTTAGACCAACACTTTCACAATTTCATCTTTAAATTTACTTCAAAATGCTTAGGAGCATATAATTTATTCATTACTCTTTAATAGGATTAACAACACCTGTAAGTTGGATAGTGTTTGATCTAGTATCTCCAACCTTTCTTATAAAGAAAATTTGGAAGTGAAAATGTCATTCATGTCCTCAGTAAAAATCAACGTCAAACATTTACTCTTTGCTATCTTCTTCCATCCTTGAATCCACCTTGATCATAACCAGTTTTCATTGATTCTCTGCTTGGCTTCCTGCCTGTGATGTATTGTGTAACTAGATTTGGACTTTCTTGTAAAGTGCTCTTTCATTTTGCTTAAGCCTTACCTGATTTTAATTTGCACTTTCCCTGCTCTGACCTGCTTTACTTTATAAGTTTCCTATTCTCCTCACTTGAGCAATCTGACAGCACTCAGAAGATGCTTATGATGGCTCATTTTTTCCCCCCTGAGTCACACTTGTTAGAGTGACATTTTCTTTTTATAAAGTAGCAGTTTTGGTAAGAGAGTTCTAATAAGATGAGGTTTAAAAAATAATTTTTCCCTAACATTTACAGTAAAACACTGTTAATAAATCATACATAATATCAACAGATTAAAAATAACATATTCATCTTTTTAAACAAGTATTTTTAGAATATATTGAAGGTAACAGCAAAACTAGAATATTTTTTTTTCTTACTCTGTGATTTTTGTGTTCTCATTTTGTGATTTGACTATATAAGAGACATTCTAAAATGTCTAAAAAAGATCCACTGAGAAGTTATATATAGATGTAATATAGATTATTGTAGTGCTTTAAAATTCATTCACTTTATAATCATTCATATTTCCTTATCAAAGAACCAAAATGGCTTATTGGTAAACTGTTCATGGTAATATTCATAAATATCTTTAATATTTCTGTACCCAAGCTGTTTAATTAGTGATTGTAACCTTTTCTAGGGTTAGAATAAAACAAATTTAACCTGGAAGTCAAGCATATTTTCCATTTGTTAGGATATCTAATTAGCATTGGGAATAAAGCTTTGTTGAATTAAATTTGTCTTTCTCTGATTATACGATACCTAATTCCTAATTCCTGTGGATGACTGGTAGGACCAAAGACTGGGTGGTCACCAAGGTAGAGACAAAGAATACTTTTAGACTTTACTGTACCAATTAATGGTTTTCTGAGAATGTCTAGTAAAACACCATACCCTTGACCCCAAGCAAGCTGAGGATTCTCTGTTGCTTTTCCAAGTTCCATGACTCAACCCACATTTTCCCCCACTAGGAATCTTTGGCAGTCAGGCCTTGGGAAATCCATGATTACATGACCTCTAGTGGGTGACCAGTCTCCCAATCCTTTTCCTCCGGCTCAACTGCCCATCCTCATTCAGCACATTTTAAAAAAGATTCTATTTATTTGTTTATTTATTTATTTATTTATTTGAGAGATGGAGAAAGAGAAAGAGAGAGCACATGTGAGCTCGAACAGGGGGAGGAGCAGAGGCGGAGGGACAGGATCTCAAGCAGACTCCAAGCTGAGCATGGAGCCTGACATTGGCTTGATCTCGAAACCCTGACATGACCTGAGCCAAAAACCAAGAATCTAATGCTTACCCAGCTGAGTCACCCAGGTGCCCCCTCACTCAGGATTTGTAGATGAAGACTAAGTACTCGTATCTGCTGATAGGCTGGTAAGTGGGAATACTCAGAAAATCATGTGGAGAAAATCATGTCCTCCTCAGGCAAAAAGAATATAGACTTTCTCTACCCATACATCATGAGCTGAGTGAGTACTAGAGCCCTCCGTTTGGTGATTAGGATCTGGGCTGTCTGACAATGTGTTTGGCCATAGTGATAGGCCACTGAAAAGTAGAGGTACCTGAGTTGAACTTAGAGAAGTTCTTGGGACTCACTGGTGATTTTCTCCTTTCACCTTCTGGTAATCTGTGAAGATTTTTCATTCAGCTCTTTGGATTTGACTGGATTCATGGAAACCATTTCTTTAGAAAAGCAGTTCAATATTTTATAAAATATGAAGCTCTCCAGGAACCCCTTAATTCACTTGTAAGGCACTGTTCAATTTACGAAATTTAAAACATATTTGCAGGCATCATTTTGTAAAAATTAAAGAACTGCCTGTATATGTTAAATTAGCAATTGAGAGGTAGCCTTTATCCTGGACATATTTTTATGTCTAACGTTGCAAAATAAAATTACTAGTCCTAAATTCAATGCAGTGTTATTCTTTCATATGAAATGATTTGTAACATTAAATAGGATAAAGGAAAGTAGAAGCCATTGGGTCTAAACTTAAATTTTAATTTTCACTATATTTGCTTCAAGAAACTTATGAGAAATCAAAATAAGAAAAGGAATGAAATGAATACTTAATGAATATCCTTTAAGAAGTGGCCATTCATTTCCTGCTATTTATGAAAACTTATGAACATATCTATGACATTAATTGGTTTAATTTTGTTGTACCAAAACAAATATTGTATAAATTTTAAGAGAAACTCTGCAGGACTTTTTGTATCTTTAAAACCATTAGAGGATTTAAAAGCAGAAGGCACACAAAAAAATGCAGTAAAATATTTAGTACATAATATTTAGTTATTTATTTGAATAAATTCAGGAGCGGAACCACAGGTTTGGTATAGTTGCACATTCAGAAATGTGTCAATCTAGAAGCTCATTCATTTCATCAGTATATCTAACTGTCTATATCTAGGTTTGCCTTAAACAATTCAAGATAATGGTGTACACATATGATTATAAAGAGCTTCCTCTTTCACTTCAGAAATGTCCCAGTTTGGACATAAAGTATATTAGTCAATTTAGTCCTTGATCACCCATCATCTGGCCATTATCCTCTAACTGTCACAGTTGAGAGGATTAATGAGTGCCTGGATTCCCAAACACGAGATATGCTCCAGAAAGGCTATATACATCTTTTGAATCCTCAATGGTTCCTGCTCTTAGACAAACATAGGGTTTGGGAAAATTAAGTCATTAGCCATAGATTACCTTTTGACTCTGAGAATTTAAGGAAGGCGCTATAGGCTCTCTGTTGTGCAATAATACTTACTGCACGTGTTTGTACTATTACATACTTGTTCATGAATAAAGAAGTTAGAAAAGAAGATCTGGAAGCACTGGGGATCTTCTTCATAGACACTGCCCCGGAGAGTATCATGAAGACTCTCTACTCTAACTTAGCAACCCTGCTACTGAGTTCAAATGTTTGGGAAGAAAAAAAGGGGTTGGGAAGACAACAAAACAGTCTGTCTTGAAACATTTTTGCCTTGTTTTGGCTGTAGTAAGATGACCTAACTCAGTTATGCTATGAAGCTTTGAAAGCATATCTGTCATTAAGGCAAATGGAGTTGCTCAGAATTATGTCATCTAAGGCAAATCTGACTTGCTTTCTAAGAGGAAGTATATTCTTTTGTAACATGAAAAATTACAAATGCAATAATATACCCTATAGCAAGCCAAGATTACACGTATTATTAATTTTTTGGCAAGACTGCTAATATGCTTTAAGCAAAGAAAGAGGTCTCAGGAGGATAGAAAGATTTCTAAACCCGCAAGGGAAATATGATAAAAGTAATCCCCTGGACGAGTCTTTACCAACATATTCTTGGGCCCTTCTTTTATATTTTAGAACTAGAGAAGTAGAAACAAAGTAGACAGCATTTGTAGGAGAATCAATACAAATAATGATTTTCGCTAAATATTTTCATTATTTTTCAAATTATTTTTGAGTAGTTTTGTTTTTTCTAATTGTGAAGTCAATCTAAATATTGATGCTTTTTAATTCAATAATTATTTTTAGACTTTTCTGAAGTTACACATGTATTGAAAATGCCCAGGCAACCAAAATTCAAACTATGGATTTAGAAAGTATATTCCGTGTCCACGTAATATTGGATTGTGAAATTAACAGTGAGTTTAAAGATATGCAAACTTTAAGAGCCAAGTATTTTAATAAAAGGTAATTACAAAAATAAAAGTCAAAATTATATTATAAAAATAGATAGCTAAATTTATGAATTAACACCCTTAGTTTAGTTTTCTGTTATTTGAACAACATGAATAAATATCTACCATTTCTTTCTTGTATACTTAGTTTCATTTATCCAACAGGACATGGGAAGGAGACAATGATACAAAATACAATGTTTCTACCCCTTGGTAACCTTGGGACTTTGGTATGAAAGGGAGAATAGTATCACCCCAAAATATGCCATTTTGGTATATTTGTTATTTTGAATTAAAGGTACTTGGGAAATACTGGTGCAAGAAGGCTATTCTGACCCTCCTTTGTCCCTGCTGAAAGCAGGAGATAAATCTCGCTTGTGAAAGGTACCCTCCCTGTATTAGTTGGGTGGAATGCATTCTTATCTCCAGAGATAGGGAGTTCAGGGCCTAGAAAGGTATGTGGACAGAACTTGTTACTTGTTTACCACTTTACTATCCCAAGTCCAAACCCCTTCGTCTTGCCAATTCTTCACAAATTCATTACTTCTTTATCTAAAAGGTATAAAAAGGGGCAACTGGGTGGCTCAGTGGGTTAAAGCCTCTGCCTTTGGTTCAGGTCATGGTCTCAGGGTCTTGGGATCAAGCCCTGTGTAGAGGTGCCTGCTAGGTGGGGAGCCTGCTTCCTCTTCTCTCTCTGCCTGCCTCTCTGCCTACTTGTAGTCTCTCTCTCTCTGTCAAATAAATAAATAAAATCTTAAAAAAATAAAATAAAAAAATAAAAGGTATAAAAAGCTTCCTGCTTTGGTCATTCTTTGAGTCTCACATTTTTAAAGGGCTTCCATACATGCAAAATAAAATTTATTGTTGTATTTTTCCTGTTAATCCGTGTTGTATCAATTTAGTTATTACATCAGCTAAAGAACCCAGAAGGAGAAGAAGGGAAAATTTTTCTTCCTCTACAGCACATAATAATTGATTTCTTTTTTANCCTGTTAATCCGTGTTGTATCAATTTAGTTATTACATCAGCTAAAGAACCCAGAAGGAGAAGAAGGGAAAATTTTTCTTCCTCTACAGCACATAATAATTGATTTCTTTTTTGTTTTTTAAAGATTTTATTTATTTATTTGACAGAGATCACAAGTAGGCTAAGAGGCAGGCAGAGAGAGAGGAGGAAGCAGGCTCCCTGCTGAGCAGAGAGCCTGATGCGGGCCTGGATCCCAGGACCCTGAGATCATGACCTGAGCTGAAGGCAGAGGCTTTAACCCACTGAGCCACCCAGGAGCCCATAATAATTGATTTCAAAAGTGTTCATAATTTATTGAACCATTCTTCTTTTGTTAAATATTTATGTTTTTCATTTATTTCTTCCATTTTTCATGATTTTTAATATGCTTTTAAAACAGTTTAAACATATTTAACTCCCATCAACAGTATATAAGAGTTTCATCTTGCAACACCTTCACCAGTCAATTATGCATTTTTTATTTTTATTTTTTTAAATTTTTTTTAAAAGATTTTATTTATTTATTTGACACAGAGAGAGAGAGAGATCAGATCACAAGTAGGCAGAGAGGCAGGCAGAGAGAGAGGAGGAAGCAGGCTCCCCGCTGAGCAGAGAGCCCGATGTGGGCCTCGATCCCAGGACCCTGGGATCATGACCTGAGCCGAAGGCAGAGGCTTTAACCCACTGAGCCAACCAGGCGCCCAATTATGCATTTTTTAATCACACTAACTTCATAGGTAAAAGTTCCCATTTATAATGTTTGTATTTATTTTCTTACTAATGAGAGTAATTGTTTAATAACTTATAAGTAACTTTAATTTCTTCTTTTTAAAATTATTTATGTTTGGACCATTAAAACCATGATTTTAGTGCTTCTAATATTGATTGTTTTATATTTATAGCTTAGGAAAGATTAATCCATTTTCATGCTTATTACAAAAATTGTGCCTTTTAAAGCTACTTATTTTAGATATATTGAGAATTTAAATCTGTGTGTGTGCATGTGTGTAACATTTGATCCTAGCTTTTGAAATTTTCCTGTTGTGCTTTACATCCCTAAAACTTTATGTCTTCTAGATCAGATAAAATTTGCCTATGTATTCTTGAAAATTACTTGATGAATTCTTGTGAACATTTAGGTATGTTGCATGTATATATACATATATATAGAGAGAGTGCTTTTATTTTTTAATCCCATGAGGTGTAGAACGTGATTTTAAAACATGATTATGAAGTTGAAATCATGATTATGAAGAGGAAATGATTAGCCACAAGATAAAGTACAATAGAAATAAGTATGATTGGCTAATGTGATGGAGTATGTCTAAAAACAAAGCAAATTAAGCAGTTATTCCTATCTTTTGTATATTTGAAAACATTTCCTTCTCATCAGCCTCAACAATATATGGATTTAATTCAACTATGTATTGTAGATTAAATAAATGTAAGGATCTCTTAAATTAGAGTAGTAATATCTTTCATGTACTACCATATCTTATTCTTTTTCTACCTATACTAACTAGTTGATGACATGTAGTATTAATCATGCAGTGGTTTAATAAATTTCCAATATTTTATAAAGTAAAATTATTAACTATTAAGTATAATCGACATTAAAGTATAAAGAACTTCTAACTTCTCTGTATAATCATTTTCCTAGAAAATCTAATCTTTATTCTTTTAATAAAATATCTTAATATAAAGTATTTTTAAAATGCAATAGCAAAAAGGAAAAAAAAGCTATCATTCCATTTCCCAAAATACCCACTTCTAGTGGTTCTAGTATTTAACCTCCCAGTTGTTTTTTACAAACCTAGAAATGAAATTATGATCTAAATGCTGTTCATAACTCATTTAAATAGTCATATTGGTTAATTTTCTCAGAATCTATAGTTCAATTAACTATAGTTCAATTAACTTGCTAAGGATTATTGGGGCACACACCATAGGTTAGCCTACTAAATGCCCATTTTCAGGTGTGTTCTTTGATGTTCTTTTTCCTTCGTAAGGATTGAAATGTACCAAACTTGGCATGCCTCGGCGGTTTAGTTGTTTAAGTGTCTGCCTTTGGCTCAGGTCATGATCCCAGGAGGGAAAAAATATCTGCTCAGCTGGGAGCCTGCTTCTCCCTCTTCCTCTGCCTGCCTCTTGCGCTGTGTGTGTGTGTGTGTGTGTGTGTGTGTGTGTGTGTGTGTGTGTGAAATAAATATATGAAATCTTTAAAAAAATAAGAAATTTACCAAACTTGATTTTACAGCCTACCTTGAAGGTAGGAATAGCTATAGGGCCACCTTTTGACTAATGGAATCCAAACAGAAGTTTGCTAGTTATGCTTTGTTAAAAACGCTTTTACTTTCCCAGTGAAAGGGGAGAGAGCTCTTATTGTCATTTTGTTGTACATCCTTTTTTCTGCCTTGAAAGGAGATATGCTGCCTGCATGTGCAGCTGGCATCTTTGCAGGAGGAAAGAAGCCAACAACACTCTATGTGATAGAGCAGGAATACAGAAATATCTTAAAACCATGAATTATCACTGAATAATTTTACAACCTCCACAAAGGTTCTACCTCTGTTCTTGTTATATGAGAAAACAAAAACAACAAACAAAAGCACCCTCTTTTTTGTTTAAGAAACTCAGTTTTTATGTTACTTTTAGCCAAATGCATTCCTAACTGGTAAAATTATTTACTCTTCTTCACTTTCCCCATTTTCAGGCATGATTTCCTGGGATCCTCTCTATAGCTCCGAAAACAAAAGCAACTATTGAGTATTTGTCCTAGTTATAAGAGTAAAGAGGAACACTTCCACAACTCTTTCTTGGACCTAGAATACCCCCATTTAACTTTACTACACTGTAATCATGTTTGATGATTTTTAGGTTTAAATGCCTTTATCTTCTTCCATTTGGATCAAGAGAGGGAAATAAAAAAACAAAACAAAACAAAAAAACATTTCATAAGCCAAAGTAAGTAACCTTCAAATTTAAAATATGAAAAATAGTAAATATAAACACATATTATTTTTATTATTTATTTATTCACTTATTTATTCAATCGACCAACAATTATTTGAAGGTCTATTATATGACACATACTGTATATATCTCAGGAAAGATGTGGTGAATAATATTTTTGTATTATTTCCTTCCTTCCTCCCTTTCTATTGATCTTAAACTATTATTCTAATAGGGGTTGACTCTGACAAGCTTTATTAAAGTGGATCTAAATGGGATTATTTTTCTCTCTTTTAGTGGACACAAAAAAGTGTCTCAGACCACAGAGGACAGATCATCTGTGTTCAGAAAAAAGGATATTAAGTGATTTCCTTCAAATATAGAGCCTATAGGAAGAAAAAAAAGTACTAAGAGGAAACAGAGGGCAAATATATTACGTTTGTTTAAACTGACTTGTGGGATCATTTGTTATTTAATTACTTCTTTAAATCAACAGAATGTTCACAGGTATAGGATACCATACTAAAAATGTGAATAAGCCAATAAACACAACAAAAAATGTAATCAGCTAATCTTCTCTTAACCACAGATTAAACTCATATTTCAACATTAAAATAACAAATTACTGTGGTTACAAAACATTAGCTACAGATCTCAACAGTTCTGCCTCTGCTTCTATTTCATGACAACACCTCTTTATTCCTGTTTATTTCTAATGGAGAGTGGAGTATAAACTGACCTTATACATAAATGACTTTATTTATATGCAAATAATCTCATGGAAATCTCTGGTGAAATAGTTATGTACAGGCCCATCTTTAAGAAAAATAAAATCCAAATGTCAGATTTTTAATTCTTATTCTTCTTTGTATTATATTTGTACCACACTTTCAGCTCATTCTTAATAGTTTCCCAGAGGTTTTATAGAGTTTGTCAAGGTAAGAAAAATGTTAGGTGGAGAAAGGTCAGTCTTATCTTGGCACAAATCAGTTCAATGTTATAGTCTACCTAGGCTTTTTCCAATAGCTCTTGACTTAGATTTACTAAATTTGTAAGCAATAATCAGATAAAGTGAAAGCTAACTAGCTGGAATAAGTCGTTTTTTGTTAGTGGTAATGAAATCTCCACAGAAGTCCAGTTTTGTTTTTCTTTTAACATAAAACCTCTGTAAATAATATTCATGTGATAATAATTCCTGTTAACTTGGAAATTAGCATTTTACTTTTCTCTATTAAATTTAATTTAGTTTTGTACTATTCATCCTTAAATGGAATCTGGAATTGGAGGAACCAGAGAATTATAAAATTTTATTATTTGCCATACTGAGGGGATTATGTTTAGGTGATATTAAAATTTCTTTAAATTGCATTACTTTAAAATGCATTTCTTTAAAATGCATTTATTATATGAAAATTGATCATAATTTCATTTTCCTATTAGCTAAGATTAACAATGCCTTACACTGTTTTCTAAAGACTAAAAGTCACAAATACCCTTTTTCATGACTCTTTAATTTTTTAAATTTTTTAAATAAAATTGCCAGCTATTTAGACTTCAAAATGTCTTTTCTTTTTTTTTTAAGTAGCCTCCATGCTGGGGCTTGAACTCATGACCCTAAGATTGAGACCTGAGCTGAGATCAAGAGTCGGACATAGTCACCCAGGTGACCCCAAAATGTTTATTTCTAAATGAGAAAATCATCCTAGATTTTTGGAGAATCATTCCTTTTCTACTTTCTATAGATATTAAGTTGTGAGTGTATTTTTTTTCAATTGCCCTTTTGAACCACTTTTTTAAAAGTTATGAACATATTAATCAAAAGCATCCAATTACTTTATCTAAGAACATAAAACCTTTATCATCTAGGGCATGGGTTTATAAACTATGTATGGCTGTTTTTATAAATAAAGTTTTATTAGCACACAGCCATGCTCTTTCATTTATGTATTGTCTACATGCTTTCCTTTTACAAGGGTAGAGCTGAGTAGTCTGTCAGAGAATATATGACATGTACAATTGAAAATATTTACTATCTGGCCCTTTACAGAAAAAGAAAAGTTAGATTGTAGGAGAATACATGAACAAATCTAGAATCTACCTGTCTAGAATCTACATAGTCCTGTTTTTTATTTGGAATGTTTATTATAAACTATCCTGTTTATGTCATGAAAAAAGCTTTGGTATAGAAAACTACAATGATGTTCCAATTTCACTCAAATTTGTGGCCAGAATCAGAACAAGAGCCTGGAACTGTGGGCCCTCATTCTCACATTATATTTTTCTTCTTTAGCAACATACATATACCTTGTCTTATATTTTTTCTTATTTCAACTTTGCAAACTTTGTGTGTCAAAATTATACCAAAAGATGGTATAACTTAGAAAACAACTTTGATATAATCATGCAAAACTGTAACTTAAAGATTTTTTTATTCTACATCCTTTACTAACATATTAATAAGTAAATTGAAATTGTTAAATTCCTTATTGAAATTATTTCTTAAGAATAAGAAGTTTTACATCTTTATGTATCTTAGAAGTTATCATAAGTGAAGAAAAGTAGTTGTACTGTTGCTTTGCAAATATTATTTGCCTAGGTAACAAAATCACTTTAAGTAGAAGACATTTTAGTAAAGCATCATAAAAATTTAACTTAAAAGTGCATTCCTTAGTTTAATCATTTATTCCTTTATTCACCAAATAATTCACTTCTAGGTGCTAGGCATGATACTAGGTCCTGAAGATACAACAATGAATTCAATTTATTTCTAATTAGAAAGCAGGAATTATTTAGATTGGCTGTGGTAACACCTATAAACATTGGGTCTTTAAAATAATTTTGATATGTTTTGTAGTTCCCCAGAAATACATCTGTAAGCCATGGTCATTAATCAACATAAACTGATTCTGCTTAGCAGCTAAGGCTGCTTAAAAAAAAAAAAGGCTGATCATACAGAGTATTTTAATAATTGACTAGAATTAAAATGTCAAAATAAAAGATATTTGAAAGGTAAATATCCAGTTTTGCTACAGAATTTTCTATCACTTCTAATTTATAGACATATTTAGACTAATTATAAAGTGGTTAATAAATCATTACAAAGCTAACTTTTAAAAAATATTCACTTATTCATCCATTCAAAAAATGTATCTTAGGTGCCTAGTTAGGAGGCAGGTTCACTGGGAATATAGCAAATAAACTTTACAGAAGTTCTGCCCTATATGGAATTTGAATGAACAAAATACATAATAGGTACAGGTATACCAGAGAATATATCCGTTTTAAATTTGAACTCATCCTTATTAAATATATCTTTTAATTTTGTTTTTTTCCTAAAATTTATTAAATGTATTATGAGCATATGGATATTAAGAAACAGCAAAACAAAAACAAAAACAAAAACAAAAAACTTGTATCAGAATCAGGATAAAATATCCTGAGAAGACTTCCTTTCTAAAAGGAAGAAGAGTAATTTTCATTTTCAGTATCCTCCTTTGGTTATGGTCTTCAAGTTAGGAGAGATGTTGTCGTGAGAGGCTAGTGAAGCTCGTGTACTCCAAGCCTGGCTTGAAAGTCACCTGGAGTCTATACAGCTACTGGGTAGCTCACCATGTTTTCTGTAGAGTCTGACAAAAGGCTATCTTAATCCTTGTTAATCTCGATTTTCTGATGAGTGTATGTTTCCCAATTGCAGTAGGCAGAGAAGCAAAAAGACTGGTGAGAATCAGATGTGACTAAATAGTTTATTTTTTTTTAAGATTTTATTTATTTATTTGACATAGAGAGAGAAATTACAAGTAGGCAGAGAGGCAGGCAGAGAGACAGGGAGAGGAGGAAGCAGGCTCCCCGCTGAGCAGAGAGCCGGATGCGGGCCTCAATCCAAGGACACTGAGATCATGACCTGAGCCGAAAGCAGAGGCTTTAGCCCACTGAGCCACTCAGGCGCCTAAGTGACTAAATAGTTTTATAAGTACCACAAGCTCTCTCCAGGCCCAGGTTTCAAAAGGCAGTGTACCCTAATGGTTAAGAGTTCAGACTTCTGGACCAAGACTGTTTGGTTACAAATTCTGGTTTGTCCATGGCCCAACTGGGTGATACTTTTTCCTCAGTCTCTGTGTGCCAGTTTATCTGGAAAACACCCCAAACAATACCTTTCTGGGTTGGTTTATTTTATGAATGAATGTTAAGTGCTAGAAACAGTGTCTGACACAGTAAGCAATCTGTAATTTTATTGCAACAAATGAAAGCTGAACTTTATCTTTCTTAAAATTCATTTGAACTCCAAAGAACATATTCTTTCTTGAAATATTCCCTCAAACAATATTAAAAATCATTAAGTCAAGGGGTGCCTAGGTGGCTCAGTCAGTTAAGCCTCTGACTCTTGATTTCAGCTCAGGTCATGATTTCACAGGGTTGAGAGATAGAGCCCCATGTCAGGCTCCACACTGGATGTGCAGCCTGTTTAATTTTCTCTCTCGTTCTCCCTTTGCCCCTCCCAGCCCTCCACCCCTGCTTGTATGTACGTACTCTGTCTCTCTCAAAATATATTTAAAAAACCATTAAGTAGGAAGTCACTTACAGAAGGAATAGCTGTCCAGTAAATGTTTAAATACAAGAAGAACCATGGAGTGCAGGCCCAGAAAAATAAATGAGGGACTAGTTAAGAATTGTATGATTTATAACAACTCTAGGCTTTTAGGGTCACATTCACTTTAAGTGCCACTGTTTATTATAGCACTTCTACCATGAGAAGAGTTGACAGGCCTTCTAATGATCTGGTCAGCAGTACAGATATACATACCTAAGCCTCCTCCTCTTCCCATGTCCACGATGTAGGCACCAAGATTCTGAAGCATTTTTATAAATTCACTTCCTGTTTTAAACTAGTAAAACTATTCTTAGAGGAAGTCTCCTTTTCAGATACCTGGACTCATCTAACCAGATGCATAATAATCATCCCCTCTCTCCCCTCCTTTTTTTTTTTTTTACCTGAACTAATTGTTATTTCTACATCTCTATTTTCTAATATTTCCTCTGGGTATTCTGTTAAGGTAAAACAGAGCTTTATGATGCCCTTTCCAATCAACATCAGGCTATTTGTTTCAAGATAGTAATTAACTTCCTGCTTAATTTGTCACACTTAATTTGAAATTAGGCATGCAAAGCTATTAAAAACTGTGGTTGTGGTGTTTGCATCTGGCAGAGGCAGTAACCACTGGCAGCCTTGATTTATCACTCTTCATTTAAATTCCTGTGCCAATGATTTTAGTTCCTAAATGCTATGACTGGCATTTATGGATTTCAAAATCAAAGTGAAAATAAGCTACTCAACAGCTCAGATCAATGAAAAATGGTTTTATAACTGAATGCCCTGCAGTTAAATCCTAGGGGCTTGACCAAAAAGTGCTTAGTGCTCAGAGATGTTGCTATGGGAAGACAATGAGTATCCACTCTAATGGCTGTTTATAAATCACTATCAAAACTGTGCATCTTGTAACAGTGCCATGTAAATTTGCTCCCAGATGGAAACTATTTTTTGCTAAGCCTACTTCCTTAAGAGAACAATCCCCACCCCCAAAAGTAAGCTTCCTTGTCTGGTAAATATCATCTTTGATATTCAAATCTTTTTATCCGGCATTGCTCATATTTGAGGAAGCAGAATATAATATTGCTACTAAGACCTAATCCATAATACCACACACAAAATTGTTTCCTAAATTGAATGAGCATGATTCTATAATTTTCTTATCAAAGACTGACTGTGGTGTAAATCTTGAGTCAATGAAGGCTTACTCAGATATGTGTGAGAAGAATTAGGCTTTTTTATAACCGTGCCAGGAACAAATTGTGAAAACTTGTTCCTCCCTCATGCCTTCATCATCTAAAGGCTCAACCCTCCTTGTATGGCCAATCCAAATGCTGTTTTCCTTTAAGGTAAAGCTCCTCTAGGAAGTAGTCCAGCTCAATTAATCTTTCCTCTTCTGAACTAAAGCATTCACAATCTGTATCTTATCACTAAGCACTTGACTTAAAAAAATATTCTTTCTTTTCTACTTTGTGAGCCTTTTTTGGTCTGCTAACATTGTCTCCCCAATTAAAGTAAGGCAATTGAGGAAGCCACACTAGCTTCTTCCTTTCTTACTTATACCATATGATGGACCATATAGTACTATATAGTATATATATTATGGCTTAATAAATGTTTGTTCATGGCTCAATACACTATAAATGTACTGTCTGAGGCTCCAGGGATAAAGTGAACCAACCAATAAAATACAATGAAAAAGTCCATCCTCATGGAGTATAAATTCCATTGCCAAAAGACCAAATTATATTTGGAATTTATTACATCATGGAATTAAGTAATGGAATAAAGAATACACACAAGCCACTTTGAAGAAAGGGACTTAGGGACTGTCTTAGGAAATAAACATGTGATCAAAACAAGTGGAAACCAAAAAAACAAAAAGTAAGGTTGAAAGTGACAGAGAACAAAATGTGAAATAAAACAAAAAGAAAGAAGAGGAGGAAGAGACATTATTTCTGTTATGCTTAAATCATGATAATTATTTCTATTTACATACTCAGGTTTCTAATGTGACATATACTTTTACTTTCTAGTAACTATGAAAACCTTTATGTCTTCTCACTGAGTGTAAAGTGATATGGACTTGAACATGGGAGGAACTATTACTGAGATATCTTTTTTTTACCTTCTAAAAATAACTATAACTTGAAAACACCACAGCGAACTTTTAAGAATACTGCAAAATATTACAGTGTAAAGACCTAAAGCAGGAGCTGTATGCCTGCAAAGTTACAATAAGACTTTAAGGAAGAGGTATCTTCTTAGAGGAGGCATCAAAAAAACTTTTGCATCTTTATCAACTTTGTTATTTTCTTATTTTATTATGTTAAGACTTTGGGATTAAGACAAAAAACTGATTTTAAATATGAAAAGGTTGTGTGCATAGAATGTTCAAAATGTTATTTAATGCAGTATTCTCATTTTGCAGATGAAAAATCTGAGGTGCAGAAAGATTAAATAACTGGCTTAAATTTACACAGCTGGATAGTAGCAGTTTAGGGACTAGAACTTAGAGTTGATCAGATTCTGACCAGCTGTTTCCTGTCTCTCTATATGACTAAACTACTGGACATTTCAAGAGAAAAAAAATAATGACATTATGAGCTATACATTCATGAGTATGCAGATGGCAAGTAACAGACTAAACTATGTACAGAGGATATGAAATTTCGGGCCCTAGAGATCCATAAAGCCAAATGGACAATAATCTCTCCTGCATATTTTCAGGGCATTCCTGCTTAGGTTTACACAACTGAACACTGTGTCTTCTGAATATATGCTCCGACAGTGAGCCTATGAATAGAACACTTAGTATTGATGTCCTTCATGAGCACTTTAAGACTAAGGTACAAAAGTACCATGGTATTAAAGCTTTAAAGGGTTCACTCTGAGTACTGAAGAATTTTGTGTGTTTGTGTGTGCATGTGAATATTGTTGATGTCCTTAGTGAGCACTTTAAAACTAAGGGACAAAGTATCATGGTAGTAAAGCTTTAAAAGGTTCACTTTGAATATTGTAGAATTTTGTGTGTTTGTGTGTGCACGTGAATATGTGTGTATACATATCCACATACTTAATTCACTAATTTATGTAGTAAATATTTAATGCATAGATTTTAGATGAAAGGCACTACGTCAAGCCTTGGGGATCTAAACATTTATCAACAATCCAATAGAAAAAACTGACATACAATTGAAATGCAGAGTATAGTAGCAAGTACTGTGGCAGGATAAGTATAAGGACCTATAAAAGGACTATCAGGTCAGCATCAGCATCATGAAGGACCTTACAAGTCACTTTATAGAAATCATTGACCATAATCCATCACACAGAAAGAAACAGTACCAACATCTGAAAACTTTGCTATTCATTTTCTTATGACTAATGCATACATTAATTATTTACATAATTAGTTGATAGTATATAGAAAGCCTCTATTGTGGCACTTATGATATTAGCATTATTCTTTTTCATTAAACTTAACATTCTCCTCTTATAGACATAACACATTTTACTTATTATTTTTTGTTGGTCATTTAGGATATTTATACATTTCCTTATTATGCAAATGCATGTTTACACCTAATATAGTTTTCTACATGTCTTATCTTTCTTAGATATTAATATACAAGAGCAAATTTAAAGAACATAATAATTTTAAGGTGTTAGAAACACACTGCCATATACTTTTATAGTTACTCCTATAGTCCTGTAGAAGTATCAGAGTTTTGACCAAATCACGCCCTTAACAGACATGAGCATTACCATTTACCAAAGAAAACCCCACAAAACGCAAAAAGCAAATCCAATATGATTAGAAGATAATTATCTATCATTGTTGTAATTTTCATTTCTTTGATTTTTAGCAAGAGTGAGGTTTTTTATTTTTTAAGATTTTATTTATTTATCTGACAGAGAGAGAGAGAGAGATCACAAGTAGGCAGAGAGGCAGGCAGAGAGAGAGGGAAGCAGGCTCCCTGCCGAGCAGAGAGCCCAATGCTGGGCTCAATCCCAGGACCCTGAGATCATGACCTGAGCCAAGGCAGAGGCTTTAACCCACTGAGCCACCCAGGCGCCCATGGTTTTTTTTTTTTTTTAATGTATATTAGGCAACTGCGTTTCTTCTGAGAATTGAGAGCTCTTGTCCTTTGCCCATTTTTACCACAGTCCATTCATCACAGGTATTTCCCCAGCTTATCATTTATATTCATTTTATTTATAATGACTTTGATGTATAAAATTCCTATTAAACTCATCTATCTTTTGCTTTGTAATTAATTTTTTGTTTCTACATTCACTACTTAGTCAATATTTACATATATTTACTTTTTCTTAAAATTTGTATTTAACACTTATCTGCTTAATCCTTTGTAATTTGTTCAAGGGTATTTTTTTTAAAGATTTTATTTATTTATTTGACACAGAGAGAGAGAGAGATCACAAGTAGGCAGAGGCAGGCAGAGAGAGAGAGGAGGAAGCAGGCTCCCCGTTGAGCAGAGAACCCTATGCGGGCCTTGATCCCAGGACCCTGAGATCATGACCTGAGCCGAAGGTAGAGACTTTAACCCACTGAGCCACCCAGGTGCCCTGTTTAAGGGTATTTTCTATCCTTAGGGTAGAAAGGGTATATTTCTACCCTTAAACTGGTAATCTGTCAAGGATTAACTGGAAATGTTTTAAATAATTATTTTCCTTTGAAAAATTTTATTCAATGACATATATTTCCCCATTAATTTCAGATGTACTCTTCATCCTATGTTAAATCTTTTTTTGCAAATTAAGAACTTTTTTCAAGGCTATCTCTTCTTTTCCTTTGATCACAAGCTGTTTTTATCTTCTCCTTGGGAAAACAAATTAATTCCTGAAATGTAAGCTAATTATTCATTAGTTGATTTTGATTTTGATTAAATATACTTTACAAGTTTTAAGGGGATATTCTTGGATGAGACTCCGTTAAAAAAAATGCCATATCCTAATGGATCAGCACTACATTCTGCATTTATGTAATATCTTCATCCTAGCAGCAGATGACATTTCCAATACTCAAACACAATGCACGAAATTTTTGAAAAATAATATGGAAATATGATGTATGCTTCCTAAGAAAACTTTTACACAGAAAATTAAGCAAAATTTCAGTAAAGAAATAGAATCATGAGAAAAGTACCTAGTTCTTGGAAAGTGAGAATTTGAAAATAAAGGGGTTTTTATGCAAAATCTTACATAGCAACACCATCTGTTTGCCATGTTTATACATTAAGTTTAGACTTAATGGAATCTTCTCAGTGGAATCTGAGATTTTGTCTGGTTATTATAAATCCCAATCATTTATTCTTCTCAGCTGTTTATTAACTAAGAAATAAGTAGGCAAAAATATCTTCATCTTTTGACTCTAAAATTATAGTTTTCCCTTCAAAATCAAGTCCTTCAAACCATAAGAGATACTTAATCTCACAAAACAAACTGAGGGTTACTGGGGATGGGGTGTAGGGATAGGGTGTCTGGGTTATGGACATTGGGGAGGGTTTGTGCTACGGTGAGTGCTGTGAAATGTATAAGCCTGATGATTCACAGACCTGTACTCCTGGGGCAAATAATACATTAGATGTAATAAATAAAAACAAAACAGAACAGGGCGCCTGGGTGGCTCAGTGGGTTAAAGCCTCTGCTTTCGGCTCAGGTCATGATCTCAGGGTCCTGGGATCGAGGCCCGCATCGGGCTCCCTGCTCAGCGGGGAGCCTGCTTCCCCCTCTCTCTCTCTGCCTGCCTCTCTGACTCCTTGTGATCTCTCTCCCTCTGTGAAATAAATAAATAAATAAATCTTTAAAACAAAACAAAACCAAAATCAAGTCCTTAATGGCCAGATTTATGTCAAATAATGGGTAACTTTTCACATATTGTGCTTATGATGCTTCTCACAGCTTGACAAACTGTAATGGGTTTCTAAGTCAAATGAAAGGCAGGTGTATCACCTCATTCCCTCCTCTGAGACTGTGAGGCACCATAGGGAGGAAAATGAAAATTTATGGAAGTAGAATATAAAGTAAAAAATAATATTAATAAGAGAAATATAAAAAGTAGAACATTTCTAGAAAACAGTATAGAGAAAGAAATCTAGTTCTAGATCATAGTATAAGAATGAGGACTTCTACCTTGAAAGCTCATTAAAACTTTATCTAATCAGGGATGCCTGGGTGGCTCAATCCTTAAGCATCTGACTTCAGCTCAAATCATGATCCCAGGGTCCTAGGATTGAGAGCCCTGCATTGGGCTCCTTGCTCAAAAGGGAGCCTGTTTCTCCCTCTCCTGCTCCCCCTGCTTATGTTCCCTCTCTCTGTCAAATAAGTAAATAAAATCTTTTTAAAAAAATGGTGAATTTTTGCTCTACCTTATTATTATGGCTTTTTTTAATTGTCAAAATTAGAAAAAGATTATATATTAATTTATTTTAAAAATTCATTTCTAACAGAAATAAATCATTTTCATGTTAGTTATATCTAATATTTACTTCAAAAATATCAATAAATTTAAAGGCATGACATTTGCAAGAAACTAGTCTTATAGTTTTATTAAATCAATAACCTAAGGCAATCCTGTTTAACAAGATTTGAACATGAAACTCTAAGACTTTTCCCCATATTTTGCTTAAATTTGGCATAAACAAATAATTAATCCTTTAAATTTATGCTACATTTAAAGCTCTAATTACTTGACTATGTCAAAATGTGTTACATGTTTTTAGTATAACCATGTTAATTTCAGCTTAGAAATATAAAAGAAGATTTGAGCACTCTGCAATATTTTAACATGAAATTTCATATTGTGGAATCTACAATATAAATATCCATTTTTTAAAAATGGATAATTTTTACAGAACAAACACTTCCCTGTCTTAAGGTTCTGAGGTGAAAATGTTAAGATTTTAAGCTGTAAGAGTGAATTTAAACTCACTCCTCATCATAGTAACTACACACTATTTAGAGTTTTTTTTTTCTTTCTTTTTTTCGTTACACAAATTGTTCCTTGGAGGCACCATAACTGTGCCAGAATGACATGGTGGAAGTATTCAGATTTTGAAAAGGCTTCTTGATGATTCCATGACTCTCATTTTCCTTTTGGAGAGGAATCTTCTCCAGAGCTTGACATTGCCTAGCAGTCATATAAGAGAATGACTCTGAGGCTCTCAGATTACCTTGAAAATGCATCCAAGAGGACCTCTTGAAGAGTCCTTAATCTGAAATACTGTCATTTCTCCTGTGGTTCCTTTAAGATTTGTGACCATGAATGCACAGTACTTGTCCAGTCTACTAGACACATAGAATTAGAGAATAGCAGAAGCAGTTGGGTTGGGGATGATAAACTTGCAAATGAAATAAGTAGGGATGACCAAACCGGAATGTTCTACAGATGGTTGTCCCATCTATAGACAGTGATGATGCAGAGAATGGTGACCTTCCATCGTCTGAAGCACAATTTATTTTTTATATTTTCTTCTTTAATAGGTTAATGGGCAGAAGAAAGATTTTAATGAAATACATGGAAAACCATGATAAAAGAGTCAGTTAAATGATACCAGAGGAATGGAAATCTTCCTTAGATATCTTTGAAATGAGATAAAAAAACATTTATTGATAATATAATATTAAAATATATATATGTGTGTGTGTGTATATATATATATATATGTATTTCTTATACAAGGTTTATATGTGCGTCCTTCCTGATGGCTTGTAGTTGAATTCTGCAGTCTCTTGAGTTTCTTTAAGGCACATGAAAATTTTCACCTTGTAAAATAAGTGTAAAACTAATACGAGATGGCAGCAGCTAGGTTAATAAAATTCCGATGGTGAAAAATAATTTATTTTAGGAAATAATTTTGCATGTCAGTTATAGTTTAAATTTAAATATATAATTAAGTAGCATTTGAAATAGAGGTTAATTGTTCTGCTCTTAATACAAGTAACTCACATTTTGTAAAACAGCTAAATAAAAACAGCAGTTGAATCTTTTAAATATTCAAAACTATTCAGCACATTAAGTGTCTCTCCTTGTAAAAATAGAATGAGGAACCTATTCCCAATTTTTAGGAACATGAATGTGCAATTCATATACAACTGACCAACACACTTATCTTTATGAAAAGTAATTTAAAAACTTAAAAATACAAAATTATGGGATAGAACATAACTATCAATAAATGTATCAAAATATAATCTAAACTCAGAGAAAGAAACTAGTCAATCATTCACTATTTATACAAATAAGCCTTGAAAGAGGAAGTAAAAAAGAGAGGTCATCAATTCACATTGGCATTATAAAGTAAAAGGTAATACACATCTTAGAACAGAGGAGTTAAATAAGTTTTTAAAGGTAAAATGAAATGGAATGAAAAGTACACTTCTATCCACATATATATATGTATTTATCATCCTTGCCATATTATTTACTGGCTTTAAGGAAAGGTTACTTAAGAAATATATAAGGTGGATTATAATTTAAAAAGATGAATATATATAATTCAAATCAAACCATAATTATTTTAAGAAAAAAAAACTTTTCTATCTTAGGGTATACTTTGGAAATGACTCAGTATAATAATATATAGCAGAGTATAAAGTTATCATAGTCATGGAGTCTCACCTTAGGTCTATTAGGATGTCAAAATAATTAGAATAGCATTGGGTACATTATAGAACTTTCAATTATTTTGTTTTTAATCTTTCATAACTGAAAGCTTTGCTCAGTGCCTAACAAAACAAATATGTGGTCAAACAACTAGGCTCTCTTTCATAAAACCAGACAAGTGAAATATCAACATTCACTTCCTCTCATATCACTATTTAATCATTTATTACTTTATACATATTTTAAGGACTTGTCAACTGAGTAATATTTCAGGCACTCAGTTCTTGAAAATGTATATTGAATCAGATATCATATAATCTTTTTTTACTTAGGCAAGCTCTCACTTCTAAATCAGAGAATGAAAGACTGAGAGTTGGCCGCTCCACAGTGGGCATAACATCTCAAATGCTCAAACACGCATCTTGTTTTCACTACCTGGCATATAGTGCAGTCCTGGGCATAGCATCGTCACTGAGTATATTTGTTTGCTGACTAACACAGAAGTAAATGGGAAAAACGATGACATTATTATTTTGTAAAATGTTTTCTAGGCTTGCTTCCTGAATGTGTGACTTACCCACCTGCACAGTTCCTTCACCCCATTTAGGGTTTTAATGCTCAGCTACTGCCATCTTGAAATTCTTAATGATTTTATCTTTGAACTCATGTTTTGTAAGTGAAGTGTGATAGGACAATGAGCATGCCCTGGGAGCTTGGAACCCTGGTTTAGGCAAAGTCCAGCCTCTGGTTACCTTCTCACATATCCAAGATGTGTTTTCCTGGGCAGACTCCCCTGCTCTCCATCATGCAGTCTTCCAATTCCTGCCTCACTCCTTCATTGTTGCCACACTCCACCTGGGTTAGGTGATTGTGTTGACCACTGAGGAGGCAGGATCACATTTTTGGGTAGTCTCCTGTGTCCAGTGGGGGTCTGAACATGTGCACAGGCAGGATCTAGATTAGGTCCACTAGCCTGGGGAGTGCAAAGCTCTGTGTGTGTGTGTGTGTGTGTGTATTGGCCATCTGTGTTCTGAAGAGGCCACGTCTTACTGGGGGCAAGTTTCTCACCCACCACCCTATGCAGATAACTTTCTGGAAAGGCAGTTTAAAGACCTTGAAGGCTCTTCCTTCCACTGTGGGTTGAGAAGGCCTTGGGAACCTAGGAGTGGCTTCATTCTTTCTAAAAGAATCCCTGTGCGGAAGGAGTGCCCAGTCACTGGGCTGACTCAGTGCCTGCTGAGACCTCTCTCCCTCCTTCCAACCCTTTCTGAGTCTGGCTTACATTTGTCTGTTCTGGTCTACTTGAGAAAACTTTAGGGACTGTGATGGGAGAAGAGAGACTACAGGAAAAGAATTTCATGATTTTGATGATTCTGCAGATGAGTTAAATGTTTTTATATTTGAATTTAAAGGCGGCACTGAGCAATGTAAAGACAAAGGGTAAAGTTTATGCTAATAATTTGAAATTATATTTTTTGTTACTTATAAGGACATGAAATGGAAATTAAAAAACACCATAACAAGTTGAGAGAGAAATTGCAGAAGGAAAAGGTTTTATATTTTAGTACCTTTAATGACCCTTTTTTCCTGCTTTTTGAACAAAGGGTCCTGCAGTTTCACTTTTCACTGGGCATCGCAAATTATGTAGCTGGAACTGACTGTTTAGAATCCAAACCAAACAGAAAAGTGCTGAAGAACACATGGAAGAAAAGAAAACGCTATTTAATCTAAAGATTCTATATGGAATTTTTGTCTGACTAAAAGGTCAGCATTTAAAAAAAAATCTTTATAAATTAAAGTATTTAAGTATGAAGACGTTTCGCATTTTCAATAATGATCAGGATAATCTGTCAACCTTGAAAATCTTTTAGTTCAAATCTTACACATTAATGCTTTTTCATCCTTTATAATATTTAAAACAAAGGAGGCTTTTGGAAAATATATTTTTAAAAACCTCATACAAATCAGCTATCTAAATCAGCCAGTTTGTTTTGTAGGGAGAGTTTAGTTATGAAATTAAATTGGCTTCCATCTCCAAACAAAGAACTATTGGAAATGAGCAAATAATTGGCTAGACATATGCCTACCATAAAGTAGAGCCTTACATCCTATGGCAGATATAGATTATGCACAATATAGCCAGATACATTTATCTTCACTGCTAACCAAGTTTATTTTTGCAGGATTTAAAATATTTTACTAAACAATCTTCTACCACTATTTTTCAACTTGTATGAACAAATGCCATTAACATTGTTAATGTAGAAGTAGAGGCATTATAATAGCAATAAGATCTTATTAGTTTGTACTAAAGAAAATACTTAGTCATCTTTCCCGCAAAATGTGCAAATGAGATTCCTCAGAGAAACAGCTGATAACTCTAAGCGCCAACTGCTTAAAATGAAGCTTAGGATGAAACACATTTTCCAGCAAGTATGATCATCAAGAAAAACCATGATTGCTATTAAAGGATAGGTTAGTGTTGATTAAAACCTTTTGTTGAAAATTCTGTAAGTACAGCACCAGAGGATTAAGTGAGCATGAAATTTAGTATGTGCTAAAGAAAATATATGCAATAATATTTTCTTGTTACTTTCTAGACAAATGCCTGCTTAAATTTAAGGCTTTGCCCTTTTTATTCCCACAGCCTGGAATAGTCTTTTATGTATTCACAGGTTTTCTCTTCAACTCATGATCTGCTCAAGTGTTACATTATCAAGAGAGGTAGTTTTGACTTTCCCCAAGTAAAATGCCTGCTTCTTTTTCTTCCAAATCTCCTACTCTGCTTAGTTCTTCTTCAAGGGATATATCACTACTTGCCTTTAGAATATATTAATACCCACAAAAGCAAGGGAATTTAACTGGTTTTGTTTGTTTTTCTCCTTTATTTGCTATACCTCTAGTATGTAGAAGAGTTCCTGGCACACAGTAAATAGTCAATAAATATTTTTGAATGAATTAATTAATACATGAATGAATGAAAGATAACACAAACCATCTCCAATTTCTGTTAATGCAAGTCAATGGGTATTTATGAAGTTACAGACAATGGAGGTTGAGAATATACTTAGTCAAAAATACATCATCTTTGCTCTCAAAAAGCTCACATATTGGTTAGAAAAGCAAAATATTAAAAAATACATGGTTATGTTTCAGTGAGATAAGAACATGTGTGCTATTGAACATAACTGGGAGCAGTTCAATTTCTGCATATGTTGACTGAGAGCTGAGCCACTAACTAACCTCATCAAATTAACTGCTAAAGTCTAAGGGACTTTTCTAGATCATTCATTTACCCAAAAGATGCATGCCACAAAAAGATGCTAGACTTGGAAGTAATTTGACATTTCTCAGGAGTAAAAAAAAGTTTGCAATCATCCAGACTCTGTTATAATTTAATATTTGGCTGGACCACAAAGTTATTTAGTTATGATTAACTAGACCAACATTTCAATTATCTTCCATAAAAAATGTACTCAGTGCACTTTTCGGAGCAGAAACACTTCCTGAGGAGATAGGAACATTTTATACTTGGATATAAGGTGTTTGTATTTTTTGATATGTAATTTTCTTGTATTTAAGAAATATGAAAAATACAAATAATACAGCATCTCTCTTAAATTATCATTATTGGCTTTTTAAAAAAACTGTCATTGGCTTATAATCAGTATATATTTAGTAAGCATTTAAAACTTTTATACTGATTTTTTGCTTACTTTGAATAGACTTGTGCAGATTTTGGAGAAATAATTATTTGCTGTCAAGAATTTTACACTGTGAAAGATATCCAGAGATAAAATAATTTAAAATACAGATATAAAGATAAATGAATGTTTATAGCATCCCTAGTTACCTCCTTCAGCAATGTATAAAAGTTTGGCTTTTGAAATAAACTGTATTTCCAAAATGCAGTGAACTATAAATCAAATAGACATCTCAAGTTTATAAATATATACAAATTCTGTGTATTTAAATCTATTTTCAACGTTAGTTCAATTAATTATTGCTGCCTGAACAAATATATGAAATATCGAATCAAAATGTGAGCCTAAGGCAAGACCTATACAGAATAGCCACCCAAAAGCAGAGATAGGAGTGTTATTTTAAGGAATTAGACAACTTGGTTCTGACAATAATTGCTTTAAAGTCCTGTTAGCAAGTATCAGCAGAATTGGTTTGTAATTTAGCATTTCTTTCACATTGAACATGGTCCCTAAAGGTTTTTGCACATGTCAGGATATCTACAAACACAATTTGTATCAGGTTGACTATCCATGATTAACATTTTCCTTTACTGTCTATGACCTGAATAATTCCTTTTACTGAACTACACACCTTAGTTTTCCTTTCATGCACTGAAGATTAAAATAAAATGTTTTCTAGGTGTTGCTTTCTAAATGAAACACCTTTAAAAACCATTTAAATAAACTATGAAAATAGAAGATTGCAAAAATAGCTCTTAGGGATTGTAGAAGTCAGTTAATTAAGGTTTACTGCAAAGATTCCTAATTATGAGAGTCATAGTTTTAAATCTATAATCTTATTTATCCAACCAGAATCAGAATAATCAAGGAATGTTTCTCCTAACTACAGCTAAGTGACTGTAAGTGATTCGGAATTTTTAAAAATATTTGTTTAATTGTAAACAGATGGAAAACAATTAAGTCAGGGTTATTTAATATGGTTTCCTTAATGTTTCTTAAGTATAAGGAAAGATGTATACATATTAGTCAACTACATGAAGGAAAAGGCTATTCAATGCAAATGTCTTCCTTATCTCCATGTTCTATACTGTGCACACAAAAAGTAGTAAAAACATAATTCAGCTGTCTATTCTAATATTTTATTTCCTTACTTACACAAGTGTCACCTCATGAGCAATATTATTACTCTGCCGATTTTTTCCCCTATTTGTGGCTCTCAAAATATAGCAGTGTCTTCTGCTAAATGGGTGATTCTCTAACTTTCTTGGCTATTTTATAGACACTCATTCCTTTATCCTTTACCCAAATTTTAAGTTAAATTTTCAGCTCAAATTCTGATGTACTTCTGCAATATGTCAACTTTTTAGATGCCTTTGTTATCTAAAAATCATCAGTACCTAATCCGTCAATTGGTTAACCTTTGCTTGGATCCTTCTGCTCAGAATCCTTTCCCTTGTCCCAGTTTCATTTTACCTACTCATCTCTCAGAACAAAACTTAATTTAAATGCCAGTTCCTTAGGAAGTCCTTATTCCCTAGATTTAGAGAATACACGGTCTCAGAGCACTCTGCTCTTCTCTTTAGTGGGGCTTATCACATACTAATTATATATTTGCCAAATTCTCTCTTTTTATTATCTGCCTCCCCACCAGAGTGTAAGGTTCATATGGGCTCACTCAGCAATGTATATATGTTGAATAAATTAAAGGTTTGTGAAGAGCATGTATCACTTTTCCATTTTATCTTAAAAACAATGATACATAACCTTCAGATAATGAGAGAAATCTTTGACTATGGTCCTCTTAGTCCAACAAAATTGCAATGTGTTATCTACTAAATAACTTTGGAAAGTGATTTTCAAGTTGCTTCAAAGAGATTTTCCAAAGATACCAAACTGAGATGATGGAATAATGGTTCTCAATTTGCAACAGTAAATCTATTATCTTATTAAGGCTGCCACACACTATAACTGCTGAAGCCTGGTTCTGGGAGACTCCAGTTACTATAAGCTCCTTTTTTAATCCAACACTAGGATATGATATTAAAAGCATAACTGATACATGCACAGATTGAGCTATTTTATACTGTTACCCTTGCTTAAAATATCTGCATTTTTAAAGATGTGATATTCTAATGTCAGAATTTCAGCACAGTGAGACAAGGTTTTCTTGATGTTTCTCAAAATTGTGACATGGGTACAGTCACTCATACTTGTAAGGCTGATCATAATACTTTTTTTGTTAGGGCAAGGTAAATGTATTTTAATATTCAGTGGCTCACTACCATCCTGTCTACAGGACTATTTTTATTTTTATTTTTTTAAAGTTTTTACTTGAATTTCGGTTAGTTAACATACAGTGTTATATTAAAGGTGTACGACGTACTGATTCAACAACTCCATACATCACCTCGTGCTCACCACGAAAAGTGCACTCCTTAACCAACTTTGCCTATTTAACCCATCCCCCCATATCCCTTCCCTCTGATAAACATCAGCTTTTTCTCTATAGTTAAGAGTCTGTTTCTTGGTTGTCTCACTCTCTCTTTTTTCCCCTTTGCTCATTTATTTTTGGTTTCTTGAATTCCACATATGAGTGAAATCATATGGCATTTGTCTTTCTTTAAATGACTTATTTTGCTTAGCATTATACTGTCTAGTTCTATCCATGTCATCGCAAATGTCACAATTTCATTCTTCTTTATGGCTGAATCATATTCCGTTGTATGTATACTACATCTTCTTTATCCATTCATCATATATGGACATTAGGGCCGCTTCCATAATTTGGCAATTGTAAATAATGCTGCTATAATTATAGGGATGCATGTATCCCTTTGGGTAAATACCCAGTAGTGCCATTGCTGGATCATAGGTAGTTCTATTTTTAACTTTTTAAGGAACATTCATACTGTTTTCCAGAGTGACTGTGCTAGTTTACATTCCCACCAGCAGTTAAAGAGGATTCTTTTTCTTCTCCACACCCTCACCAATATTGTTGTTTTTTGTGTTGTTGTTGTTGTTGTTTTTTTAAAGATTTTTTTANACAGAGAGAGAGATTACAAGTAGGCAGAGAGGCAGGCAGAGAGAGAGGAGAGAGGAGGAAGCAGGCTCCCTGCCGAGCAGAGAGCCCGATGCGGGCCTCGATCCCAGGACCCTGGGATCATGACCTGAGCCGAAGGCAGCGGCTTTAACCCACTGAGCCACCCAGGCGCCCCGTTTTTGTGTTGTTGATTTTAGCCATTCTACAGGTGTGAGGTGACATCTCATCATAGCTTTGATTTGCATTTCCCTGACGGTAAGTGATGATGAGCATATTTTCATGTATCTGTTGGCCTGGATGTCTTTGGAGAAAGGGCTATTAACGTCTTTTGCCCATTTTTAATTGGATTATTTGTTTTACAGGTGTTAATAATTTTATAAGTTCTTTTTATATTTTGGATCCTAACCCTTTATTGTATATATCATTTGCAAATATCTTCTCTCATTTCTAAGGTTGCCTTTTAGATTTGTTGATCATTTCCTTTGCTGTGCAGAAGCTTTTAATTTTGATGTGGTCCCAACAGTTTATTTTTGGTTTTGTTTCCCTTGCCTCAGGAGACATACCTAGAAAAAAGTTGCTACGGCTGATGTGGAAGAGATTACTGCCTATGTTCTCTTCTAGAATTTTTATAGGTTCAGGTCTCACACTTTAATCCATTTTGAATTTATTTTTGTGTATGGTGTAAGAAAGCGGTCCAGTTTCCTTTTGCATGTTGCTGTCCAGGTTTTCCAACACCATCTGTTGAAGAGACTGTCTTTTTCCTACTGGATAGTCTTTCTTGCATGCTTGTTGAAGATCAATTGACCATATAGTTGTGGGTTCATTTCTGGGTTTTCTACTTTGTTTTATTGATCTGTGGTGTCTATTTTTGTGCTAATACCATACTATCTTGATCACCACGACTTTGTAATATAGTTTGAAGTATGGAATTGTGATGCCTCCAGTTTTGCTTTTCTTTTTCAAGGTTGCTTTGGCTATATGGGGTCTCTGGTGGTTCCATACAAATTTTAGGATTGTTTATTCTTGTTCTGTGAAAAATGCTAGTGGTTTTTGATAGGGATTGCATTAAATGTGCAGATTGCTTTGGGTAGTATAGACATTTTTGTGTTTGTTCTTTCAATCCATGACCATGGAATGTCTTTCCATTTCTTTTTGTTGTCTTCAATTTCTTTCCTCAGTGTTTTATAGTTTTCAGAGTACAGGTCTTTCATCTCTTTGGTTAGAGTTATTCCTAGCTATATTACGGTTTTTGGTGCGATTGTAAATGGGTTTGATTCCTTGATTTCTCTTTTCCACTGCTTCATTATTGGTGTACAGAAATTAAACAGATTTCTGTATTGACTTTGTATTCTATAACTTTACTGAATTTGCTTATCAGTTCTAGTATTTTTTTTGGTGGAATCTTTAAGGTTTTCTATATAGAATATCATGTCAACTGAAATTCTTTCTTACAGATTTGGATGCCTTTTATTTATTTTTGTTGTTTGATTGTTATGGCTAGATTTTCTAGCAATATGTTGAATAAAAGTGGTAAGAGTGGACATCCTTGTTTTGTTCCTGTTGGTCATAATATTTTATTAATTTTTGTGGCAATATTTTAGCGTTAGGCCCTTTATGTACTTTTCAAATAAAATTTCAATATATTAGATTTTTCTTACTATTAATATCTAAAACACTGTTCAGTTAAATTAACAATAATTGTTTCTTAATACTCTTCAACAAAGTGAAATTTACTGGGGAGGTCTGCTTAATAATATTATCCTTCCAGAATGTATAGTTTCAATATATGGATACTATATTTTATTTTGTGCCTAATTAACCTCCTGTCTTCAAAGCAATAAAGTTTTAATGAATTCTCTCATTTTAAAAGTGAGAAACACTTTATATTCTGTCTTCTGCTAAGTGGAAAAGTAGACTAAATGAATTCTCTTTTAATCCTAGAATGAAAGGCTGCTCAATGCAATATGTATGAAATTATGTAAAGATAGGTACATTTATATTTTATTTAAAGTGAAATACTGGGGGCACCTGGGTGGCTCAGTGAGTTAAAGCCTCTGCCTTTGGCTCAGGTCACGATCTCAGGGTCCTGGGATCGAGCCTCGCATCGGGCTCTCTGCTCATCAGGGAGCCTGCTTCCTCCTCTCTCCCTGCCTGCCTCTCTGCCTACTTGCAATCTCTCTCTCTGTCAAATAAATAAATAAAATCTTTTAAAAAAATAAAATAAAGTGAAATACTTTTTTATTGCCCAACTTAATTATTTATACCCCATGGTTAAGAATGGTTTTTCTGAGTTGAATTTTTTGACCAATGGCAGCCAAAAGGCTTTAGATATAATCTGCTAATGCAGAGAGGAACAGAAGATGCTAATCTCTTATATCCTGAAGATATATTTGACCACATTTTATTAATAGTATGGGGAAGAAGGGAAAAAAAGAGGAAATAGGAATTCCTTTTTAAAAACCATAAAGCAAATTCTATGATGTGTAGTTACTTGCTAAATGAGGGGTAAAATTGCATGGTAAATACAAGATGATGATTGTACAGTACTATTTGGCTTTGCTTTATTTATCGGATATATTTCTGAAGATTATCAGCAAAGTGAATTTATGTATAACCATATAAATAATAGTCACATTCATTTAAAGTGTTTTTGATAAAATACTAAAGTTTCTTTCTACACATTTTACAGGTTTAGCAACTTTATAAATTTTGTAATTATTGTAGATTCACAAAAATACATATAGTGAGATCCCATACACCATCTACTCAGCCTCCCCAGTGTTAACTATCTGCATAACTATGGTACAAAATAAAAACCAAGGAATTGACATTAGTAAAATCTACTGGGCTTGTGTGTGTGTGTGTGTGTGTGTGTGTGTGTGTGTGTGTGTGTATGTGTGTGTATGCAATTTATCACATACTCAGCTTCATGTAACTGTCACAACAATCATGATATATAACTGTATTATCACCAAAAGCCTCTCTTCATATCCCTCTCCCCCAGTCCCCAGCTCTGGCCACCACTTACCTATTCTTCATGTCTATAATTATGTCATTTCAAGAATGTTATATAAGTGAATCACACAGTATGCATCCCTTTGAGATTGTCTTTTTCACTCAGCATAGAGCCCTTAAAGATCATTCAACTTGTGTGTATCGATAATTTCTTCCCTTTTATTGCTGAGTAATGAAATCAAACTTACTGATACACTATTCTTGAATTCTAGTCTCTAGAACTGTGAGAAAATAAATTTCTGTTGTTTAAACCACATAGTTTGTAGCATTAATTACAGCATAAGAGTAGCTTTATCTTTATAAATATGTCTCACATATATATGCTCATATACAACAACATTTTCTGCTATAAGACAATCATTTGTGTGTCCACATAATTTATGAATGCTTCTTGAAGGGAGTTTTTAAAATCTCTGATGTTTTTTCTATATCATGTATTGCAATAAATCGTGTTATGAGGGAGTTAAAGAGAATATATTCTTATAAAAATCATAGGGGTATTTGTGCCTAACTATGTTATAGTAAAAATCTATACTGCTATGAAGGGAACATTTAACTTAAAGCAATTGGATTTTTTAAAAAGACCATTCAACAACTTTTTACAAACGATACCTAACAACAGCATTTGGATACATTTCTGGATAGTTTTTGCTCTTTCTTTTCAGAGTAGATCACAGTTAAGCATGTTGGCTGCAATGTTTTTACAACATAGATATGAATTATAATTAACATAAATTCTTACTATTAAAGCTTTATTTGATATGGAAAAGAAATGGCAGCGTAAGTAGAGTAACTGAATTTCAATTATCTTAGCAACTTTTTTTAGCAACTTTTTTTTATATCTGACGTTTGTTGGTAATACTGACTTGCTCATTAAGATGTATTTGTATAGGATTATATCAAAAGCAGTGCATAAACATTGAAGAGAAGCATTATATCTAATTAACCTCACTAATAAGAAGTAATATAAAAAATATCTTTCTGGACCTTAGAAAACTGTAAGAATAACAACCAGAAGGTCACCTCTTTGGTGTATAGAGTATACAACTGCACCTCAGTGAATATAGGCCCACCAGGGATATTATGCATCAGAAGGGAATTATGGCTTTGTTTAGAGAGAACAGCAATGGAACTTACCATCTTGATCCGTGGTCACTGTAATAGCTGTGAATGGCTTGGGAGAAAAGCTCAACTCAGAAACTCCATTCATGGCTTCTATTTCAAAGGTGTAATTCACGTGAGACACAAAGTCAAGTACTATCACAGAATTGTTGATCAGGCCAGAATGTCTTGGGATGAAGCGGAGTCCTCCACCACAGTCCTCACACTGGCTGGTGTCTAAGCCACATTTCTTACAGATTACACTGTATGTGAGATCTTTCCTTCCTCCTGTGTCACTTGGTGGGCTCCATTCCAAAATAAGGGCCGTTTCATTGATGTTAAAAGCCACATTCCTAGGAGCTGAAGGTGGCCCTAGAGAAAAGCAATTAAAAAACAAATGTACATGTGTAGGACAATGGATTAGAAGGGTGCTAACTTGAAAACTTCATCAATAAACATTTGTCTTGTATATTACTTTGAGCTATTCTGATGGGAACCATAAAGAAATATGGTTAAAAACATCTGATTAAGCCTAGAAGTCTTGGGGGGGGAAGATGGTCTATATCTTAACTTTGGTATATGAATATGAATATTTAATATCAAAAGCCAAAAATCTCCAAAAGATGTGGTAATTATACTTTGAAAATTTGCTTACTGGAATATACCATAAGCAAACATTGTTTTAAATTATATGATGGTTTTAATTATTTTAATAATTACACCACCATTTTCAAAATTTGAAAAAAAATACTAGTATACATATATATAAAAACACAATATATTTCTTACTATTTTTCCATGTAGATCACACTGCAAAAAGTACTTAATAAACTTTAACTTCTCCAGTCTTTTCTTAAAATTGTGTCAATAATCTTTTACACTTATGTGAGTACTTTAAACCCTAGTTTTGTATCATTCCTTGTGTAAACCTTAACTAAAGTTCTACTAGGAGTCAGCACTATACTATGTGTGAAATAATACAGAATCCTTTCTGTAAGAGATTAGGATTTAGATAGATTCATTGCATAAATAGAATAAAATAACATTCCTGTTATATTTTAGAAGAATTAATTTTAAGAAATCCAAAACAATTCTTTAAATTTATGCTACCAAGAAAATTTGCTTAGAAGGTGGGATAGAATTAGCTGCAACATTCTTTTCATAGACAGAAATTCAAGTTTTGGTATAGGGTCCTTTTGGATCTCAAAATATAATCATTCACTCATGAAATAAATATTTTTTAAGTGACTACTATGTGTGCCAGATAACCTGCTAGAATTGGGGCTTACAGTGTGAATATAACAAATTCATTCCTACTTTGTTATATACATTTTAGTTGAATGGCAGGCAAACATTAAACAGAAGAATAAAACTCAAATTATCGTAAGTGCAATTGCAAAAATCAAAAGGAAAGGAAGTAAAAGAAACATTAATAGGAGGACCAGGGGTGCCTGGGTGGCTCAGCTGGTTGAATGTCTGACTCTCCCTTTTGGCTCAGGTCATGATCTCAGGGTCATGGTATCAAGCCCCACATCAGGCTCCATGTTCACTGTGGAGTCTGCTTGCTCCTCTCCCTCCTGCTCCTCCCCCAGCTCATGTGCTCTTTCTCTCTCTCAAAACAAACAAACAAACAAGTAAATAAATAAATAAAATACTAAAAAAAATTCAGGAGAACCAGTCTGAGAAACATTCTGAGAAAGCTTCATGGAGGTGGTGAGGAAGAGGATTTCAGAGGAATGAGAAGAGTATTAAGGGTAGAAGGTTTGTTAGTCAAGAAAGATCTGAAAATAGTCAAGGAACTGGCAGATAATCACTATGGCTAGAATGCAAAAGGAAAAAGTAAGAAGTTAGTTTTAAGGCAGAGGAAGGGTTTGGAAGGTGCAAGGCTCCTAGGCTTATTGCAATGAGTCTGGATATTTTTCTATGCATAACAACAATAAGCTTAGAGATTTTATATATGGAAGTAAAGTGTTTTTTTTAAAGATTTTATTTATTTATTTGACAGAGAGAGACACAGCAAGAGAGGGAACACAAGCAGGGGGAGTGGGAGAGAGAGAAGCAGCCTCCAGAAAGCAGAGAGCCTGATGTGGGGCTCGACCCTAGCACCTTGGGATCATGACCTGAGCCAAGGGCAGATGCTTAACAACTGAGCCACCTAGGTGCTCCTGGAAATAAAGCATTTTAAAAGGAACATTCTGGCTTTCTGGCTTCAATGTAGGGAATAGTCTGAATAATACAGGGGACTCATAAATTTACATGATTATGTATTGGGTTTGAGATATTACAAATTGTTATTTTATATTTTCCTTTTTCTTTTTGCTGGATCCTGATAACAGTAATCTCATAGGTAGGGGCCTCAGTCATCTGTATGTATATTACCTAAAGCCTGACCTAGAAATGGGATGGTTAGCATTTCTAACAGGTTTCTGCATACTTTACTTTATGCCATTTCATGTTTCAGAGAGTCACAGAAGTGTCTTTATTCAGAAAGGAAAATATGGAAGGTATTATAAGCTAGAGGACAGGGACACATGTGGCTTTTTACCTTCACCTAGACTTATGTCTGGGAGATAAAGATATATTATCATTATCATAATAAGGTCTTCCTACAGAATGACATATTCATATTGTTGCTCTTTTCTGTTATTTATAAAGGAAAACATGAATTATTATTCACTTATATTTTCATGAATAGGAAGAATGTTATCAATTATGTTATGGGTGTCTGCAAGTGTATTAACTGTCCGCCTGGAGATACTAAAAAAAAAAAAAAAGGCAGACACCCTTCTTACTCAAGGGCCCTCATACCAATTTGCATGACGATTAAATAGCTTTTTAATTGCTGTTAAATTATGCCAGCTAAACTGTGATTTCATGCAAATATTAAGCTGTAATGACATGCAGTGAATCATTTACTAAGATTTAGAACTTGGAACAAAGAGAGACAATTAATTCTAATCCTCAGATTCAACTAAATTATGTGTCACTGGGCTTTTATGAATGTGGCCTGATTGCTTTGTTATCATTTATAAATTATACAAAGATTATGTGACATTGGGAAAAAAACTTGGCAGCAATAACCCTTTTGGAGACATCTGTATTGAAAACTCTTAGGGATTTCCTTATGTTGACTTTTTTTTTCTTTAAAGGAAACAATTAATTCACATAGAAGAAAAGCAATCTCCACACCTCACACTCCAGACTGACTTCATAAAAGAAGGGCAATTATTCTCATTTGCAACTGGGTGTTTCTCAAGTCCATCATATAATAAACCTTACATTAAAACTACAATTTTATTTCTGCTAGTGTATCTAAAAAATACACCTTTGATCTTTTTATTTTTTGCTTCAATTTGGCTCCCCCCTTTACACTTTTAAAGAATAAAGGTATAATACTCTAATAGCAAACTTATGAGAACCCTGGGGAGAGTGCTGTCTTTTCTCTTCCCAGAAAAGCCTCTCACACTGTAACCCCCATCTTCCTCTGAGTAGCAGAGGCCAGGAGGGCTACAATTTTTATTTTGTTTTATTTCATCTCATGTAAAATGTTTTTAAACAGATTGCATTTCCCAAAATATATCCTGTGCAGTATCTCTAATCCCATGAGCTATCACACAAAAAATGAGTTTAGTATTCCAATCAAGACTCCTCTGGCCAACTGACAATGAAGCAAAAGTAACACAACTTGCTTCTCTTTGTTGAATCCAAAATTCCCAAATATTTGTTTATAGAACCTTATTTTCCAAGAGGCATCTACGGGAATACTAGCATTCTGCAGAACCCTCTTATAGGCTGACATAGAAGGAGAGCAAACTTAAGGATCATATTTCAGTTACTACATCATTTGCTGTAGATTTATATTTCATGATTATAATTGTAGAAATATGCTAACTCACAAGTAAACAGGGCTTTATTCATACTGACTGGAGATTGAGTATTCATCTACTGTATAGGTAATTGTGTTGGCGGATGCATCTTCTAACCTTAAGAACAATGAAAATTTGATCCAAATAACTGAGGAAATCAAGTCATGGAACGCTACTGTTTACTAAAACTAAACTGTATTTTATCAGGTTACTACTTGGCAAAAATTTAAATGTGTTTGTTAATTTAATGATTATCATAAATATAGTAGCATTTCCTAATAAAAATGAAATTTCTTCTTATTTATGAGTTTACAAATGAGAGAAAAATAGTTCCATGTTGACCTACGCCAAAGAGAACATTTAAAAAATATATTGAACCATCTAGAGATATTTAGGTAAGTACTTTTGCAATGAGTAAATTGTGAAATTTGCTAAACAAAGATAAACACATAGGAATAAGTGAAAAACTATATCTCTAGAATTTAATAATGTACTGAAAGTATAGGTTGTCAGATTTGCATACAGGCATAATTTAAAACTCTAAAAGTCATCTCATTTTTTGAATTATCACTATTAACTTTAACTTTTATCTATAGGTATATTGTTAATTTAATGCCCTTTTTGAATGATTTTTGAAAAATGTATTTAATAGGAGTAATGCAAGCAGAATTTTGTATTTTCCTTCTCTAAGTCACTTTGTACTCTGAATTTTATTCATAAAATGTTTGTATATTTAGAAATGAATGATGAGTAATCACAAAAGTGGGGCTTCAACCCTCACCAGAGTTTGAAAAATCAGTTTAGTCAGATAAAGAAGTGAGGCCCAGGAAAGTACTGTAATTATGTCAAGGTCATGTACTGTATTCATGGTGGGATGATACCTATGCCTTCTTAGGTTTAGAATTTTTTTTTAACTCTAGTATGTATTCTTCCTATAGATTAAAAAAATGGTAAATAAATATTTAAAGTATTTTAATGTGGTTTGCTTAGAGAGTATTGTCAAATACAAATTTTCAAAACATATAAATTAATGAGGAATTTATTTTCCTCCAATGATAGATTCTTTTTAAAATGTTATCTTAGAGCACTTCAAAATATTTTTATATACAGAAGAGCAATTGAAAACTAAGTCTTGCTATTAAATTAAATATTGCTCAAAATATAACAGCACACACATTTCAAATCCTTTGCATTCCACATATTTTTATTTTCTTCAATATTTTTACACCAACTTCAGTAACTAAATTGATGCCAAAATCAAGACTTACTATCCATTAAATGTTTTCATAGTACTACGAATGATGACTTAGATAATTCTTTTCAGATTCTCCATTATTTCTAAAATTCACAGTTAAGGAAACAAAAATCTAATAGACCAGATACCACTTCCAAAATAAAACCTAACCCTCTCAACCTTGTCACCATGTGTCTTTATAACCAGGTCTCTTGGTTCCTTTTGCTGCATCTCAATGCCTTTGTGCATGCTGTTCCTTTATATCCTTCTGCTCTGTGGAAGATTCCTACTCATCCTTCATGTTCCAATTTAGGTGTTACCCCCTTTGTGACACTTCCCTATTGGTCCTCAGGCAGAAAGGAGCACTTTTATACCTTACAGGTATGATTTTTAAAAATACTGGCAACATTTTTAAGCACTGATTTTATTCTAAGAAGTGTACTTAATAGTTCACATGATTTAATTGAGTTATCAATGCTAAACCCATAAGATAGTTATTAATCACCACTTTATAGAAGATGTGACTAACACTTAATAAATATATACATTACACTGAAATATTTGTGTCACTGTATACAAGTCTATCATGATCCAGCTTGATCCAGAATAATGTGTGGTTTAACTAAGGGAACAAATAGAATGCATGGTTTTGTGTAATCCTCCAAGAATTATTTTTCAAATAGTGCCAATTTTCACAAATATTGGAGAACAAGTCATTTGAGATTATAATCTTTCCAAGAGCCTGGTGTTACTGGTTATGAATAGATTCATATGACTTGCAAAACACTTAAGAAGCAGAAGAGAATGTTTATATCATGGTAACTGAGATCAACTAATAAAGACCCATAGCAAAAAGGGTAGTCACCCATCTCTCTATCCATTGGGAAGGAATTGAAAACTTCTCAAAGAATAAATAAGCAAAAAACACAAAAACCCTAAAACTTCTCAAAATATAGTTCTATGGACACTTAAAAACTTGAAAAGTAAACATTTGTGGCCCCAAATTTCTATGCTATAGAACATAGATACAATTTTACCTTGGAAAAATTCCAAGAAACGGTTATAGGTACACTCATCAATTCAGAAAAAATATATAAACCCATAGAATAACTAATTATATGAATTACAGAAATCTATTATAGCTATATAGGTCAAGAGTTAAATGGCAAAACCACATGTATTGATAAAAGCACATTAAAATCCAAATGAAATAATGAGAAGGCTGGCTTTGGGTCTTCTGGGTCGAATGTCATCCAGTTCCCTAATATCATGAAAAAAAATTATACACACCTACATACAGCCCTTTCTGTATCTGAGTCAATTATTTTTAATTAAAGGCTCATTAGAAATAGAAAAGAGAAATATGAAAAGACTAAGCACAGTCATAATTTGGGAGGGAAAGCAAAACAATAAGTGAATAGACTAAGGCAAATTAATAACTTTGCTCAAAATGCATAACACTGTGGGGATAATAATGAATGCTATCTTTCCAATTATGGATGCTTCTTGTAATTGGTTTGTTTGTACAAGTAGATGATATTGAATGGGAATCTCTGAATTCCAACTATGGAGCCCTGGTAGCAAGCTGTAATTCAATTCTCCAGCATCAGCAATATCACCACTTAATATCTCTTCTTATACAGGAACCTCTCTCAGGTGATTTGATAAAAGAACCTCCTCTGCTGAAATAAAAATTATAGTATTTACATTTAGGAAACTCCATGATGCTCAAATGAGACCCTACATCAGTCACCAATATTGGGGAAACTGGGATTCATTGCATATAGGTATTTATTCTATAATGTAAGGGTCATTTTAATTTTAAAAATATACCACTGCAATAGACAGAGTGAATATTTAAAGTTATCTTCTACAGTAAGGCAAGATACAATACAGCCTTCAAGAAGTAACACAATCCATCTTTGCAACTTCTCTGAGCTACTACCCAATCAGCTGCACTTTTGTATTTCAGTTGTGAGATGGAAAGGCAAGGAACTGGAATGTGTTCTTCATGCAAAACATGCTTAGGAAAGAAAGGAGAAAAATACTTAAAGATATGAGGGGGTAAAAAAGAAGAAGAAGAAGAGAGCAAGCACAGCAGGAGTACCTGGGTGTGAACATTCTATACCCACCTAGAAGTGGGGGAGCTGAATAGGGAAGTTGAAATGAAGAACACCTCTCTTGCTGCATCTCAACACACTACCTATTCTATACTCAAAATAAGAATGAGAGAATCATGACTTTTTTTTTAAGTTGCCAATTATTCCAGCAGTAAAGAAGCCATTTTACAATACTAGCCCATGAGCAAAAGTAAATTCAACTTTTATACATTCATGACAATCCTGGCCACTTTAGTTCAAATACGAAGATATAAAGACATGATGTTTGTCTTTATGTTAAGAATGAAGTTTGAGGGGCGCCTGGGTGGCTCAGTCCGTTGAGCAGCTGCCTTCACCTCAGGTCATGATCCCAGCGTCCTGGGATCTAGCCCTGCACTGGGCTTTCTGCTCAATGGGGAGTCTGCTTCTCCCTCAGTCCCTCCCCCTGCTCATGCTCTTTCTTGCTCTGCATTCTCTATCTCTCTATCTTAAATAAATAAATAAAATCTTAAAAAAGGAATGAAGTTTGAACAAACTGGTTTTACTCACAGGATACTTGATTCATATTTAGATGACTAAAAAAAAAGAAATTCTTAATGATGTCCATGAGAATTACTCATATACATAGAGATATGATTTACATTTTATGTTTTGAAATTTTCTAAATAGGTAACACAAATGTTTATTGAATGTGTTAATCTTCCAGCACCTGTTACTGATTTAAACACATGAGAAACATCAAAGTAAAAATGCTATGACAGTATAATTATATTTTGTCTAACTTTTCATGCATCCATATATTAGAAACTCACTTCATTTCTTTTGATCCTTTCATGCTCTCTGCCTTTCCTGCTGGATAAGAAATAGAAAATTCTTATTTTCCTTTGTTTCTCTAACCTCAACGAGTATTTTTCCCTTCTGGCCTGGAAAAGCCTTAGGTAGTTATTTTGATAACAGATTTCTTGGCAGGCAGTGGGGTCTCCTGTGTTCTCAACTGCTCTCAGAGGCAGCCCTAATTGACCAAGACCCGATATTAAGGAGTGTCCTCCACAGCTCACCCTTTAAAGCATAGAATATACATTAATTAGTCACCTGAGAAATAGTTTATGAAGTACATTAAAAATCTAGAGAAAACATTCAGTATTTCATTTTAAATTTCTTATTTATAATTCCATTTATATATTTTGAAGTTAAAGCAAAAAGGACACAAGGAATTTTTTAAAAATCAAGAAGGCCTAAATTCAAGGATGTTGATGATATAACTGGTTAGTAGGGCTGTTTGAGAGATCCTAATGTAATTAAATTTAGAGGGAGACAAATAGGTCGGGCAGGACTTTGAAAGTCCTTGGATTGGTTCTAATGAGTCTGGAAAATAGTGGTTGGGCTTTGAAAGACTTTAGGCAGAAGTGGTGAAATGATCAATATGATATGATTTTGTTTCTAATAGTTTGGAATAATTTGGAGGTTTGGAAGACTAAAGGAAGGAGACTTGCTGGGATATTATTAAACTAGTCCAAGGAAGAGTTGAAGACATTAACTAAAAGGATAGGACCAGGAACTGACAGGAAGGAATGGACAGAAGAAATGCTAGGAGGTGGATTTGACAGGACTTGTGACTACTACATGTCAATTATTCCAGCAGTAAAGAAGCCATTGTACAATTTGGCTTTTTACAATTTACATTTTACAGTTGTTTGTTTGTTTGTTTGTTTTTCTACAAACCCAATTTATAATACATGTCAAAGTCAGGGTGGGAATTATGATTCCAAACTTTCTGGCTTAGATGCATGGGGAGATGAGGATTCACCAGGATAAGGAAATAAAGCTGTGGTGAATAAGCAGACTGAGAGAGAAAGCAATAAATTGGCTTTTGCAGGCTGAACTTGAAATTATTAGTTTACTCATTCATCAAATATATATTTAGGGCCTAATGTCTAGTATCTAGGTACTATTATTAGTGCTGGAGATACAGGAGAGAAAGAACATCCATGATCTCATGGGTCTTACAGTCTAGTATGGCTAGGATGATGATAAACAAAGAAACAAGTATACAAATAAGTCAGAAATTCAAAGACATATAATACATAAAAAATGAAAAGCGATATTAAAAAGAGTATTGGGAGGAATTCTATTTTTGAATGATTGGACAGGAAGTGCCTGTCCTAAGAGCTGACATTTGACCCTGAAAGGCAAAAAGAAAATAGCCATAAGACCATGAGGACGGGTATTTAAAGCAGAAGAAAGAGCTGGCACCAAGGATGACAACAAGCTCAGCACCTTGGAAGTCCATGAGTTTAATAACCAAAGGGAGTATGGTATGAGGTAAGGTCAGACATTTGGGCAGGTTTCCACAGGACATTCAGGTGGCCAAATTCCACAATTAACTGGCAAGACAACTTTGAACTTTGGGAGAAAAGACCAGGATCTGAATAAAAATATAGGCACCATCTCTTTACAGGTGATGTTTGAAGTCATGAGAATGAGAACATATGAAAAAATAAGAAAACAAAGAAAGGAATGTAAGGAAACCTGACATCTATGGGTAAGGAAAAGAAGAGAAACCATCAATGGCAATAAATACAATGGTGAGAAAATTAAGAGGATGAAAGGGAGATAACAATGTCCTCGAATAAAAAGGAACATATAGAAGAAACAAGGAATGATCAACAGAGTTAGATATCATAAATAACTGGACAAAAATATTTCTAACACGAAATGGCAAAGATAATTGGTGAATTTTTGTGACAAGGTTTACTTGAAGTGGTATGGGAAAAATCTGATGACTCTCCTAGAGGGAAGGACAAAAATATGAATACAGTAGAGTAAAAAGTTAAAAAAAAAAAAGAACCATAGCCAATAAAGACTGCTTTTCCAAGATTTTTTTTTGGGGGGGGGAAGAGGGCAAATATTGGACTTGGAGTATTCCTTTAACAATACAAGTGTGAGTATACTTACAGGTTTTGAGGAAGAAGTTAGTGGAAACAAAAATGTCAGAAAAGTAAACTAACAAGAGCCAGACCCAACAGAAGGTTGAAAATCAGGTCATCCTCTTGCTCACCACTACTGGAGAGATTAGCTTTGAATATGAGGCATCTTTTTTGTTTGTTTGTTTTTAATTGTAGCCATTTTAGAAGACTAAAAACATTTATGTGGACACCTCTTCAAAGAAGATAGACAGATGGCAAGAGACATATGAAAAGATGCTCTACATCACGTATCATCAGGGAAATATAAATTACAACAACGAGATTCTACCATACACCTATTAGAAAGGGCCAAAGTCCAGAACACTGAGAACACCAAATGATGGTGAGAATGTATATCAACAGGAACTCTCATTCTTTATTGGGAGGAATGCAAAATGGTAGTTTGGTAGTTTCTTAACAAAATTAAACATACTTTTACCATATGATCTGGCAATCATGCTCCTTGGTACCTACCCTAAAATAATTGAAAACTTAAGTCCATACAAAACCTGCACTTGCATGTTTATAGCAGCTTATTCCTAACTGTCAAAACTGGGAAGCAATTAAGTTGTCCCTTCAGTAGGTAAATAGGTAAGTAAACTGTGGTACATTCAGACAATGGAATATTATTCAGCACTAAAAAGAAATGAGCTATCCAGCCATGAAAAGGCATAGAGGAATCTTAAATGCATATTACTAAGTGAAAGAAGCCAATGTGAAAGTCTGCATACTGTAGAATTCCAACTATATGACATTCTGGAAAAGGCAAAAGTATGGAGACAGTAAAAAGTAAGTGGTTGGGAGAGGTTAGTAGGACACGGAGGAGTCCTAGGGCAGTGAAAATTCCCTGTGTGATACTATAGTGATGGATCCATGCCCTATACAAACCCACAGAATGTCAACACCAAGACTGAACCCTAATGTAAACTGTGGACTTTAGGTGATTGTGACATGCAAATGTAGATTCATCAGTTGTACAAAAGTATCATTCCAACGGGGCTGCTAATAATGGGGGAAGCTGTGCATACCAGGGAGCAGGGAGGGATACGGGACTTCTCTATATTTTCTTTTGATTTTGTTTGTGAATCTCAAATTGCTCTAGGAGAATAAAATCTTAATAAAACTTTTTACATGAATAAATCTTATATATGATGCAGTTCAAGATTACAAAATAAAAAGATACCTATCTCTACAGTGAAAACCCAAAGAAATCATAAAACTCTTAATGGTGAAGTTATATTTTTAAGGGTGGTTGTTATTGTTTTGACGATGACAGTAAGAAGCAGGGGAATACTTCTTGGGGCCCTTAGAATCGTATCAATTATATGATCACATGTTATCCCTACATATAAAATCTTTCCCTACTAGGCCATTGGCTAGTCAAATGTCCTGGTTTGTCATTTCCAATATTTTAGACCTTTACTTTCTTTTAAACTAATACATTCAAAATCTCTCTGCCCCTGATACTAAGGAAAGAATGCGCCTCCTTTTAAATCCCTGGAAGATTCTCTGAAAGTAGTTTCAAATGCTAAGACTGACAAAAACACCAGGAAGTGACAGCACTGACTGCTAACTGACCCAGATTCTGAGCTTTAGATAACACACTATTGGAACAAAGGTGATAAAGAATGGCTAATTCATAGATACATGATCTAGAAGTTAAGAGAGCATGTATCTACTAAAATTTGGCACTTATTTGTGGTTAATGAAAGACAGAAAAGACTGACTGCTTGTTTGATTCTTGGCCTCAAAAGTTCTGTATCTCAGTCAACTTACCCTGGTCCTCTTAAGTCTAATTGCTCAGTGACCTGACCTCCTCACTTGTCACTTTTCTGATTTTTCTTTCCCAACTATCTCATTTTCCAATTTTTAGAAGCAAAAATACTTTGGAGTTTATGGTCCTTACTTTTTCTGCACTTTGTAGTAACTACTAGGGTCTCTCACCCTAGTCAGAGTGTAATTCAGAAAACCTGATCTCAGATAGGCAATAGAGGGGCAGGACTTAAAATATTTTGTGACAAGGTAAAAAATTCAGTATATATATACTTTTCTACTTTGTAGGAATGCAGATGATGGGAGCCATGAGCCCAGTATAGTAGTGTCAACAATAAAGTGGGGACACCTGGGCAGCTCAGTCAAGTCTGCTTTAGGCTCAGGTCATGATCCCAGGGTCCTCCCTTCTCTTCTTGTGCTCTCTCTCATATGTGCTCGCTCTCGCTATCTGTGTGTCTCTCTCTCTAAGCAATCACCCAATCAATCTAAAATTCAATTTAAAAAACCCCATAAAGTTATAACAGTTTGAATACCCAGCTGATCAAAAACTATTTCAAAATGAATTATAAGAGAATAGCTTTCTGTGTTAAACAAACATATAGGTAGCACCTATTATGTGCTGGGTATTGTTCTTGGCACTTTTCAAATACTAACTTATTTAATCATAGTAGCTAGCGAATGAGGTATATACTGTTATTATCACTATGCAGGGTTAACTGAGGGTAAGATAGGTTAAACAATTGGCCCAAAGTTACATAGTTATTAAGTACCAACACCAAGACTCATATTCAGATCATTTGACTTCAAAAAATGGTTAACTTACAATACATTATGGTAAGTTTTGTTAAAGCACAACAGAAGTTCCTAAGGATGTAGCACAGAAAAACCTTGAGAGGGGAGCCTCCTGAGGCTGGACTAGGAAGATCTCACTGAAGTTTTCACTTTTTTCAGGAGGGTTTTATCTTCCAATATTTGGCAGCAACACAACATGCTGCTCTCTGTCTAAAACTGCCCAACAATGATCAGAATCAATCCTTTCTCTGCTTCTATTTAGTATAGCTGCAGGCTAGTATGGCCATGATGAGCATGGGGTGATGTGTGGAATTGTTGAATCAACATACTGAGCACCTGCAACTAATATAACACTGTATGTGAACTATACTGGAATTAAAATATAATACAATACAATAAAATAAAATAAAAAGAAATCGGTCATGAACAAGAGATTAATAAAGATGGTGAAAGACCAGAGAGAAAATTAGAGTTCTCTGGTAAATGATATATATTGATTAAAATAAAATTAAAACATAAAAGTTTAAAAAAACATAATTTCTAATACCAAGTATAGAAAAGGAAACTTTTTTTTAGAGGAAAGAAAAATCCAAAAAACATAAAACATTAAGCTGATAAGTACACACATCTGATTCAATGACTGACTAGTTTACCAAGTTCATGGACTTTGTTACATACAATATTTATTTCCTCAACCAGACTTTCACTCCAAAGAACTGCAAGCCTACCCTGTTACCTCACTGAAGGGTCAGATTGATGGGAACCAATTTATTCCTTCAATCTGTCAATTGTCTCTTTATGGCCTCCTAAGAAAATTAAAAAAAAAAAAATTCTCCTTGATCACTTACCTCAGAAGTTCCACTCACTTTCTGATACAGGTTTTGAGAAATACTTTCCTGGCAGTATAATAGCCATTTGAAACACCACAATTTACAAGAGGAAGTACACTGTCCACAAAGTAATATAATATACAGTAACCATGCAAGAAGGATTATATGTATTAGTAAAGCAAGGTTTTCCTGTTAAAAACTCTTTACATAATTAGGTGAGAAATTATATTTCAAAATTTCCTTTTTCTATTTATTAACTTAAAATATGTTCCCAGTGAGAAAAATGCCAGGTAGTAATTTCCCAGGCTGCAACTTTCTAAAGAAAATGGTCACTCAGCATTTACAATCAGAAAGCAAAAATTACGTCTACTAATGAATGTGTTGCATTTTTATTAAATGTATTGTATAAAAATATTTTATATTAAAGTCTGTAGCAATGCAGATAAATCTATAGACTGCATCAGTTAAAAGAAATGAGATATCACCATTGTCTCTAAGGTATATGTAACATTACATAACTCTTAATCTATTCTTGCCTTTATGGAATTACATAAGATAAGCAATAGTTTGGCACCAATTCATCAAATAGAAGGGCAAATTTTCACTCTACTATCTTATTTATGTATTTAACAAGACTTTTATAGCTACTTAAGAGGTGACATTTTACTTTTGCATAGCTTAGCGATGCATTAATAGATTCACTTTTACTTTTTAAATGTATAGGTATTTCATAATACTTTATAATAAAAGAGTACAAATAATTTAAAATTCTCAGTGCATGCATTTAAATGACCTTCACATTTAAATTTAATATTCTATTGGTTCCAACCCAAAAATTGGAAAGTGAAAGGTGAAATGTGGACAAACTCAAAAACACTTTCTTTTAAAGACAAATGTCAAGGAAAACTAGAACTTTTTCTGCAAAACAATAGCACAATGACTTTTAAAGTTTCATCTGGAAGCTCCCCCACACTAAACTCGGTGTTCCTAAATTGACGTGCCTTAAAATGGACAAGGGTGAAACAAAGAACAAGTTTTGTTTATAAATTCTTACGTAGACTTCAACTGCTTTTACTTCCTAAGGACAGATTATGTTTTGGAAAAATTTCCAGGGCCTCACACCAGTGCTGAGACTTGCATGTCCTGGATAAATGTGAATTTTGAAGAATAGGCACTTCCTCTGCAAGCAGGAAAAAAGTAACTATGCTGAGAGAAAGAGAAACTTTTTTCTTCACTTGGTTATCAAAGACAAATAAACAGTTGCCACAGAATTTTGTATATTTACTTTTTAAAACAACAGAATAAAGAGACCAAAGGGTTGAAAACAGGATTGCCAAATGCAAAATGCAGAGACTTACTGGTACATGCCATGGAAGGCGGGTCTTTTTCAGCTCGGAAGTATCCCTTTTCACACTGACAGACAGAAGTTGCTTCCTTATAGGTTAAACTGTGGGGAGGGCATTTAGAACATTTTGTGTTCCCAGCAAATGCTTTATAGAACCCTGGTCTGCAAGCTGTAAAAATAGGAAAAAATATTTTTATTGTTATTATTGCTTGAGATGTTTTATTTGTACACATACAGCATATTTTAATAGATACACATTTTGATCTCAGTTCAGCATCATACATATACAGAAAAGTCAACAAATGTTAATATTAATAATGAAATTAGTTATTCAAAATCAGTAACATAATGGTGACATCATATTTAGGCTCAGGTTGCTAATTTTGAAAAGCATACCTGAACTATACATACACAAAATAACTGATTACCAGAGTGTGGGGATGCCCCTCCCTGGCAGTAAGGGAAATGATTTTGTGTAGTTCTAGGAGATAGCATTAAATAACATTGAATCACACTGTGTAAAATATATTTGCATTCCATTTTTCCCTCAGTCCTTCTAAGTACTAAAGGAGAAAGTCCCAGTGTGGTGCTGGTAAAACTTAACACCTGTTCTACTGGTGAATTTTTTTTTTTTTTTAACAAAATGAAAGTTGGCCTTAGGTTCAGAGATTTTAGCAAGATCTACCTATAGTTTGATAACACTGCTTTATTTTTATCAGTTTATTTTTATTTTTATGGCAATTTTTGTTTATTATATTGAAATACATTCATTTAAAAATTTTGAATTAATTTCAAAAGTGGTAGACAAAATATTAAGTAAATAAGATATATATGCTGTACACATATGGCAAGAACCATGAAAATTGTAAACAACCAAATTTTCACAAAAAGCACAGAAAAGCAATGTAAATAATAAAAGTTACATGATGAAATGTTTTATTAGACCACATTTTCTCTTTGCTTAAACCCATGTTGTCATTTTTAGGAAACTTTTTCACAGGAATGGAAGATCTAGAAAAAAATGATCCTATGCCAAGTATGCATCTAAAGTCCTAAATGTTGAGGGTGTAGTTGTTTCTAGTCTCAAAAGCCACTACTGACCACTTTCTAAATTAACACATAGACAAAATAAAAGAAAATAATTTTCCAGTAACTTATGTTAAAAAATGTTTTAACAAACTACTTCTTTTAATCTAACACATTTTCACAAAATGCTCTGTTTTTTTTTAAAGATTTTATTTTAAGATTTGAATTAAGATATTATTTATCTGAGAGAGAGACAGAGATAGTAAGAGAGAGCACGAGCAGGGAGGAGAGGGAGAAGCCAGCTCCCTGCCAAGCAGGGAGCCTGAGGCAGGACTTGATCCCAGGATCTTGGGATCATGACCCGAGCCAAAGGCAACCGCTTAACTGACTGAGCCAGGAAGGTGCCCCATCAAAATGCTCTATTTATTTATTTATTTATTTATTTTAATTTTTTTTTTTTTTAAAGATTTTATTTATTTATTTCGCAGAGGGAGAGAGATCACAAGGAGGCAGAGAGGCAGGCAGACAGAGAGAGGGGAAGCAGGCTCCCCGCTGAGCAGGGAGCCCGATGCGGGCCTCGATCCCAGGACCCTGAGATCATGACCTGAGCCGAAAGCANCTCTATTTATTTTTTTATTTTATTTTATTTTTTTTAAAGATTTTATTTATTCATTTGACACAGAGAGAGAGAGATTACAAGCAGGCAGAGAGGCAGGCAGAGAGAGAGGAGGAAGCAGGCTCCCTGCTGAGCAGAGAGCCCGATGTGGGCCTCGATCCCAGGACCCTGAGATCATGACCTGAGCCGAAGGCAGCGGCTTTAACCCACTGAGCCACCCAGGTGCCCAAAATGCTCTATTTAAAAATACACAATAATGAACAATAATCTCTTGATAATGCTTCTGCTTATATATTCACGAAAGAAAGTAATTTTAAGGGAAATTTAATTCCTAATTAAATGAGTCCCAATAAAATAACTATTTCTTTTCCTAGGTACATATTTTAATAAATGTTCCTACAGCTCTAAATGACTGCAGTTTGGTAGCAATTCTGTAGTATACTATGCACCACTGACTCATACTATAAGTCAGTCACTGACTCATACATATACTATGCATAAATCATAAAAGGAGTGTGCACACACACACTTGCACGTGTGCAAACAAATACACACACATGTTTGCGTGTACACACATGCAGTGATTGGATTATTTTTGATAGTTTGTTTGCTTTTATAATAATGCTTTATATAGATGACCTAGTAATTCAAGAGAAGTTATAATAAATTCTGTACAGTAAAATTACTTTTAAAAATCTGCTTATTCATTATCAATGAAGCTATTAGTGGAGATACATAAGTATCAACCACAGTCTCTTTAACTTGCTGATAAATTAATTAATACTATATGGCTAATCAGTAAAAACACTATCATCAAAATTGCTCTCTAAGCCTGTCAAAATTCAGAGTACATAAATAATATATACTCAATCCCTAAAATTTTCACAAATAAAATATTCTTTAATAAATATGCAATTGCTAAATTTAATCTTGTGATATAGTAGTTACAAGACAATGTATTATAAAATATTTACTAAATCTAACTTTATATATTTTGTCAATTAAGTAATTATTTTCTACTTATGAAGTTTAAAATAACTAATTATATCCTGTAGAATACATTTGTAATACTTTGGCAAGTAATTTTAAATGTTGAACCCAACTAGAAATTTAATCATGTCTGACCTCATCTATTACAATATTTATAAATCTAACAAGCCACACAGTTTATAGAGAAAGTGCAAATTTAAATGGAGAGCTTGCATTCTGCATATTCCAATATTATTTTAAATATAATTTAAATACTATTATAAGGGCCTTTTGAGAGCAGATCTTTTTGAAATATATTAATTAGGAATGTGAACACTATAGGACTATACTAAAGTTTATTATGTGTGCAGATACAAAATCTATAAGACCCATAAACAATAGCTGTAAACATTGAATCCTTTCTGTTATCAGTCATTCAAATCTCAGTCATAAACACTATTTAGCATGTAAAGTAGCCTGCCAATAACTTCATTTTGTGCAGCAAAACACAGTTACCTTTATCTTCTTCTCTGGTAACTAAAAAACAAAAATTTAAATAATTTCTTATCTGAAGTGTTTTCAGCTAATATTTTACCTTCTTTTAGAATTTTGGAGTGCTTAAAGTGCTCTTAAAAATACTTAGAATAGCTTAGTGATATTCAAACCGTTCTAGAGATCAAACTGCTAAATGGCCTCAGCAGCACCCAATCTTGCATACTTTATTCTGTAAACAGAAGGAACTTCTAAACCAGCTCTGTCCAATAGTACTAAAAACTAATATATATATAGTAGTATATATATGTACTATATATAACAGTACTAAAAACTAACATATATATAATTATATATATGTCATTTTAAATTTTGTAGGAGCCACATTAAAAAACTAAACGGTGAAATTAATTTTAATAATATATTTTATTTAACACAATATATCCAAAATATTATCTTTCAACATATAATCTAGCTCTTGAAATATTTTACATTATTTGGGTTTTTTTGTACCAAGTATTTTGTATTAATTAATTTGATATGGATCTTACATTCATTGGACATCTCAATTTGAACTAGCCACATTTCAAGTGCCTACTCACCTTGTGTGGCTATTAGCTACCACATTGAATAGTGCAGTTTTGAATACAAGACATCTGTTCATTTTACCTCCCCATAGAAAAAACTTTGATGACTTCCTACCATCTTTATGTCAAAGTTTAAAACAGATTGGATTACAAATTTCCCTGTGGTTTGACCCTGCCTATAGCTCCAACCACATCACATGAAGCTACTTCCCTCTCACACTCCCCTGATTAAGGCTTTGCCTCTCTGCCGTCTATTCTCAACCCAGTTCTGATGTCCTCAGAACTTACATGAGATCACATTATCACTGGGCTCCAAGCTTCCAGTGGCTTTCCATTTCTCCTAGAGTAAAGCCATTGCCCTATTCATTGTCTACTAGGCATTGCATGATTTTGCTCCCTTCCCATTTCCTGTGACTCTGCTTTTCATCAAATCTTTTTCCATCAGGTACTCTGCTCCAGCCAAACACTGGCCTCCCTCAGAATCTTGCATGAAAGCTTGCTCCTGCTACTGGGCCTTTAACACTTGCTCTTGCTCATTTCTCTGTGTGGTTTGCTTCCTCCCTTAGATAAGGTCTTTGCAACAATGTTATTGTATTAATGAAGCTTGATTCCCTTTTTAAAAGTGCACTTCCTGTTACATCCTACCACAGTGTTTTATATTACCCTCCACTCTTTTTCCTATCTACAAAGAACTTAACATCTGACACATATGTTTAATTTTTTAAGCTACTTCCTCCTAAAAGGTATGCTCTGCTAGGCCAGAGATTTTTGGGGATTTTTGTTTGGTTTTTTTTGTTTCTTTACTGAGGTGTATCTCCAGCACCTAGACCAGCATCAAGCATTATTTTGTCCTTCCGCAGTATTTGGTGAATGAATGAATGACTTGCTAATGGTCTCCTTTAATTTCTATGAATCTACCATGATCTTTGTTCTGCTTGAGCCTTTTCTCCTGTTGAAAATCTTTTTTCTCCATTCCACCCCATGACCCAATCATTTTGCTAACTCCTAGTCCTTTTTCAGGTTCCACTTCTTCCTGACTTTCTAGACTAGTTTCTCCAAGCACCTGTACCTTCTCAACAATAGCATACCTGTTGGTTTGCAAACTAGCGCTGTGCATGAAAGGTAGAGGGAGATGGAAGAAGGAGGCAGGCCACTCCAGATTGTTAGGTGACGGGTTTCATAAGTAGGGGAACTGACATATAAGGCTCTTTCTGGGCAGCTGGAAGATAAACAGCTCTCTGTATCTGCCCTCCAGAATCTTAAACTTTATATAGATAGAGGACTTAAATGGGATGAGTCATGTATACTGTCCAGATGGTCTCGACAGCACCTGACTCTCTTAAGGCTCTGTCCTTGAAAAGAAGATCCCACTGTGGGGATGGTAGGCAGAGCATAGAGTCCAAGGACAGGAAAGGGGTTGAGGAGCCTCCAACTGCCTGGATCCAGCTTGAGAGTTAACCAGTGGTGCTGCATCCTCTGTGCTACTTTTTCAGCAATGCCTTGGCGATTGTTTGTTCAATGACTGTTAAACTCCTCAAGGGCAGGCTGGTAACAGTGATTATCATAAAGTAGGTATTCAATACATATTTTTTTTCACTGAATTGGACAGAGTGTGAATACTCTGCTAATTAAATTCCTGCAGAAGATTATGCATTTCTACTCAGTGTATATTCTGATCATAGCATAATTCACCTTACTATAAATTTATGGGTTTTGTTTTTCGCTTGCTGAATTACTATAACTAAGGGATGGAAACAGTGAATAAAGATTTTGCAAGTGATTCAATTGCAACTCAAAACTAATCTAATATCTCAAGGTGAGCTGGCTGTTAGAAAAAAAAACTTTTTCAGTTGAAATTATCCACATGAATTTGAATATTTTGTCTCCCACAAAAAATACAAATAGGAATTGGATATTGGTACTGCAACTCTCAACCTTATCTCTGATTTGAAATGTCTGTGTACATATCAAAATGGTCTTTAAAAATCTTAAGATGTTGAACTTATAAAATACATTTGGATTGTTAAAGTATTACTCTATTTTAATATTAAAGTTTAGTATAATATTTCATTTCAAAGCAGGATTATGCTGTTAAGAATGTTAGAAAGCCAATATTCTAGGTAGTCACATTCTCTTTATGTAGCACACATTAATGGTATACCACATACACCTCTCTTTTAGCTTGAATCATATGAGATTATAACTATCTTGGCACATTTATCACCTCAATTGCATGGAACTGCCCTAAGTCAGATATGGGCATATATCCATAACACTTAGTATATTTAAAGTATATCTTTCATCTTTATACATGCTTAAAAAATTTAATTAGTGATTGAGTAAATAATTCATTAATGTATAGGAAGAAATTACTAGAATTCTAAATGTAATAATCATTTTATAAATCTATTCAGTTAGTGATTTTAGATTTTGTTTGTATTTATGTTATAAATGGGATATCAATATCTACATGCTGAGAATTTTTGTTTTCTTGTACTTCTCTATTACTTCTTTATTTATCTATTTCTAGGGAATGTAAACTTGATTTCCAAAAACAAACTACCCCACGTAAGATAAAAATATTTTTCAATGTATGTCAATACTGCACAAAAAACTGTTAGAAAATTAAAGGTTATCTGATGCAGTGATTTTTATTTATTTCTTTTAGAAAAAGCTATTTGAATATAGATGTTCAGTTGAAACTTTCATTTCCTACAATGATTCTTTTTTTAAAGTACCTATTTATTATATCTATGTTAAAACATTTATGAGGGCGCCTGGGGGGCTCAGTGCATTAAGCAGGTGCCTTCTGCACAGGTCATGATCTCAAGGTCCTGGGAACGACCCCTACATTGGGCTCCCTGCTCCGCGGGGAACCTGTTTCTCCCTCTCCCTCTGTACTCTCTCTCTCTCACTCTCTCACGTAAAACAATGAAATCTTAAAAAAATAACACACTTATAAAAAACAAAACAAAACACACACACTTATGATACATAAATGAGATCATAACATATATACTCTGTACGGACATTTATTTTAAAATGTCATTTAGAAATTTGGGCTCATCTACCTTTTCTTCCATCTTTTTCTTCAAAAATTACTTCCCTAAAATACCAACATATTGATGGGTAAGTATGCGTACTTACGTGTATGATCACAAGAATTTACTATTGTTAATTTCACAACATTGGGATAATATCTATATAATAGAGATTTTTGTTCTCTATTACTACTATATAATGAAAATATCTCCAGGTCATGAATTAATTCTTTATAATGTGCCTATAGTATTTCTATCAACAATCTCCCAGGTGAGGGAACCCCTTTCTAAACTATGCTGCAGTAAACATTCTTGTGATAATGTTTACATTTCAGTTCCTAAGAGTGGGAACTCTGGATTAGAGTATGTTTATTATTTTCTTGACACATATTTCTGTGTTTCATTCCTAATAACTCACAACAATGTAAAAGAGCATCCTAAACTTGTGCCCCACTAATCCCCATAATTAATATAAATCATTTTACTTTTTGAAAATATGTGAGGTGACATATTATTGTTACTTTAATTGACATTTCCTGATTGCTAGTCATGTTACATATTTTTATTGGCCATTTGTTTATACTCATGTATGCATTGCCTTTTATATCCTTGTTTATTGTTTCTATTAATTTGTAAGAGCTGTTTATTAGCAATATTAAAATTGTATTTATTACTTTCATTATACACATTTTTCTATCAAGTTTATATTGATTTTATGCATAAAAAGGAAACAGACAACATCCCATTCATAAGAGCATTGAGAATAATAAAATACATAGGAATAAATTCAACCAAGGAGTGAAAGACCTATATAGTGAGATTTACAAACTTTGATGAAAGAAACTGAAGAAGACACAAACAAATGAATATCTCATGCACATGCACATGTATCAGAAGAATTAATTGTTAAAATCTCCATACTACCCAAATCCATCTACAGTTTCAATGCAATCCTTATCAAAATTCCAACGACATTTTTCACAGTAGAAAAAAAAATCCTAAAATGTGTATGGAACTACAAAACACCCTGAATAGCCAAAGCGATTCTGAAAAAGAAAAAGCTGGAGCATCACACTCCTTGATTTCAAACTGTACTGAAAGCCATAGTCATCAAAGCAGTAAGGTAGTGGCATAAAAACAGAGAGATTCACAGACCAATGGAACAGAACAAAGAGACCAGAAATAAACTCTTCCATGTATGGTCAACTAATATTTGATAAGGGAGCCAATAATATGCAATAGGGAAAGGATAGTCTTTTCAATAAATGTTACTGAGAAAACTAGAGAGCCACAAACAGAAGAATGAAATTGGATCTCTATTTGGAACCACTCACAAAATTTAACTTAAAATAGATTAAAGACTTAAACATAAGACCTGAAACTATAAAACTCCTAGAAGAAATCATAGGGAAGTCTCCTTGACATTGATTTTGGCAAAGATTTTTTTTTTGATATGACAATAAAAGCAGAAGCAACAAAAGCAAAAATCAACAAGTAGAACTACCTTAAACTTAAATGATTATGCTCAGCAAAAGAAACAATCAACAAAATGAAAAGGCAAACCATGAAATGGGAGAACATATTTGCAAACCATCTATCTGATGTTAATATTCAAAATTTATAAAGAATTAATCCAACTCAACAACAAAAAAGTAACCAGATAAAAATGGGTATAGGAATTGAATCGACATTTTTCCAAAAAAGACATTCAAATGGCAAACAGACACATGAAAACATGCTCAATCTCAGTAATCACCAGAAAAATGTACATCAAAACCATAATGAGATATTACTTCATATTTGTTAAAGTGGTTATTATCAAAGAGACAGAAAATAAGTGTTGGTGAGGTTTTGGGGAAAAGGGAACTCTTCTGCATTGTTGATGGGGAAAAGAACTTGTTTAAGCCACTATGGAAAACAGTATAGTTCCTCAAAAGATTAATAGAACTTGCCACATGACCCAGCAATCCCATTTCTGAGAATTTGTACAAAAGAAATGAAGGCAGGATATCAAAAAGATATCAGCACTCTTGTGTTTATTGCAACATTATTTACAATAGCCAAGATACAGAAACATCCTATTTGTCAACAGATAAATGGATAAAGATCTATAATGATTCTATTTCTTTAGTTTCCATCCATAATACTACAACTTTATTATGTAAATCCACCATTTCTTGTACTACTGCATTCATCTCATCTGCTTGCCTCTACTTTCTCCTTGCTCAAATCTACACATAGCTACTGCCAGTTATATTTCTAAATGGTAGAGATGACCATGTTACTGTCTATTGTCTAGCGTAGGAATTGGCAAACTGTTGTACTTTGACCAAATCTGGCCCACTGCCTGGTTTTGTACAGCTTGTGAGCTGAGAATAGTCTTTGGAATTTTAAATGATTACATAGGTACATGGTAACATTGATTTTGACTTTTGGCCTGCAAAGCCCAAAATGTATACTGTCTGGCTCTTTACAGAAAATGTTTGCTAACACCTGGTCTCTAGCACAAAGTTCAAACTCAGTTTAGCATTTAAACTGCTTCACAGTTGAGCTCACACCTATTTTTTTAAACCTACCTCCCACTGTTACATAAATTTTGGACTTCTTCCTATTCTCCACACCACACACACCGTACTATTTTTTAACAGCTTTAGTGAGATGTGAGGTATAATTTTCAAGAAAAAACTGCATGTAAAGTATACAGTTGGTTAAGTTTTGAGATATATGTACAACTATGAATATTTAACCACAATCAAGATAGTGAATGTATCCATCAACCGCAAAAGTTTCCTCGTGTTCCTTTATTTTCACCTATTTGGATTTTTATATTTATTTTAATTTTTCATAAAGATTTATTTTAATTTTTCTTAAGGATATGAGAAATCTCTACCCAACATGGGACTTGAACTTACAACCTTGAGATCAAGAGTCAGATGCCCTACTGACTGAGTCAGCCAGGTGTCCCTGCATTTTTGTATTTTAAGTACATTTCCAGGGCACCTGGGTGGCTCAGTAAGTTAAGCATCTGACTCTTGATTTCAGCTTAGGTCTTCTCATCAGAGTCATGAGACTGAGCCCCATGTCCAGCTCCATGCCCAGTATGGAACCTGCTTAAGAGTCTCTCTCTGCACTTCCCTTTAATTAAGAAAATTAAAATAAATTAAAAATAAAGTACATTTCCTGCAGGTAGAACATACCAGGGTCTTGCATTTCTTTTTTAAAGTCCAATCTGACAAAATCTTTCTTTTAATTGCGATGTTTAGTCTATTTACATTTAATGTGGTTATTGATATGGTTAGGTTTAAGTCTATCTTGCTGGTTTCTTTTTTCCCCCATTTGTCCCATCTGTTCTTTGCTCCATTTTCTTCCTTTTTTTTTTTTAAATAAGTGCATCCTTTTCATGATCTCATTTCAATCTCCTTTGTTGGTTTATTTGTTCATGAGCAAACTCAGGTGAATACTCCTAGAGAACATCGACAGCTCTCTGGAGTTCTCTGTCAGAGAGGCCATCTCCTCTTTCATACTCTGTTTTGTGATATCTAGCTGTCTGGGTCTACATGGACTTTCAGATCTGTCTTCTCAATCCACAGAAGGAGTCTGCTGGCTTCTGTCAGGATTCCTCCTTCCTGTACCATGGCCTGGAAACTCTCTCAAGACACTAAGTGGGAACAGTTGTAGGGCTCTCCTCCTTTATTTACCATCTAGCAGTGATCACTGTCTTTCATTATACGGTGTTTTGTCTTAAAATGATTCTTTTTTCATATATTTTGTAGGTGTTTTCTAGATTTTTTTCAGACAACAGATGTTATTATATCATGGCTGCAAGTAAAAATCAAACTATTTTAATCATCTTAAATTCTTATTTTTCCAATTGTCTCATATTTCACTTTTTGTTTTTGTTTTTTTAATTTTATTTGAGAGAGAGAGAGCAGCAGAGGGAGAGGGAGAAGATGGCTCCTGATGAGCAGGGAGCCCAATGCAGGGCTCTATCCCAGGACCCTGGGATCATGACCTGAGCCAAAGGCAGATGCTTAACCGATTGAGCCACCCAGGCACCCCTATTTCACTGTTTTATAATGTCCTTCTATCAAAGTTCAGATGCTTAGTTTCTCAAACATATATTTTAAAAACTTACTTCAAAGTATAGTCCATCTACCAGAATACCTAAGGTGAAAAAGACACACAATACTAAGTGTTGGTGAGGAGATAGAGCAATATGAACTTTCATAACTTGCTGGAGAAGTTTTAACTGGTGCCACCACTTTGTGGAACTATTTGGTAGTACTTACTATAGATAAACATAGATATATCTTCTGAAATAAAAATTCTACTGCTGGGCGCCTGGGTGGCTCAGTGGGTTAAAGCCTCTGCTTTCGGCTCAGGTCATGATCTCAGGGTCCTGGGATCGAGGCC